>BOPN01001864.1:55000-70000 GCA_017312705.2 Penaeus japonicus
TCGCGAAAACAAATGGCGTTTGTATAACCCACAGCCCAGGGACGAGAAATACGAAGACTTTGATACATCATACTCATAAGTAACTTGGGGCTGTGAGTGTCTGAGTATAGAGGCTTTTGACTATGGTCTCTCTCGTAGGGATATTATTTCTAAACTCGAAATTGCGAGGCAGCCACAAGAACGATGTTGCAGTTAGTGAAGGTTTAGCATGAGTATGGTAGACAATTTATCAGGATTAGTGTAAATCTCCCTAGACCAACAGGACTTCCAAGTCAATGTTCTGGCTTAACCCATTCATTCCCGGGCTTATATTTGTTTAATGCCGCTCCTGCTAGATGGCTGGATAACAAGAGCGTGCGGTGACCAAGCGCAAAATCTCTCCCGGCGCGATGCCACACTGCTCCTCTCGGAACGCTTTTCACCCACCCGCATCTATGGGGTGATGATAGCTAGTTTTGTGTATTTGTTTACATTATTTTCAAAAGTGAATAAAAACATGTCTCCATAAATGGAACTCCTATGATAATATATATTCGTAACAGTGCTTAACGTGTTCCAAGGGAGAGATCGTAACGTGATAGAACCACATCCCATGAGAGTTGAATTTCCCCATGAAGTGATATCACATCACCCGCTACGAATGGAGTCACGGCAGGCTTTCACTTGGGTCTGACCCATCACCTGCCATGATAACAGGACAGGGCAAGGGGGAAGACTTTCCTCCTGCAATGATGCAATATAAGCGTTATCATTCATAAGAAGTTAGAAGTTTGTGTAGAAGGCAGTTAGGATAAATAGGATAAGGTTAGAAGTAGTAAGGATCTTGTGAAGACTATTCTCTACAGACCTGTTGAGTGGAACAGACAGGACGTCAAAAGGTAAAACTAGCTTTAGGAGGGTTGTAAATGTTATGAATCTTCTCCCTTTCTTTCTCTATTCTCTTATGAAGGAATTTTGGATAGTGGTTTTCATCTGGTTTTACATTTTTCTTGTTATTCTTACCATTCCACTTTATGCCTTGTGATCTCTAGGAATAAAGAAGTTGGGGGCATTTCTTGAAGTGGATGATCTCGTGTGTGTGTGTGTGTGTAAGTGGTGTTTTTTTCTTTCATATTTATTTTAGTTTTTCAGTTTTTTTGTGTTTTTTTTTCTTTTATCCCCTCTTCTCTTCCCTCTCCATCTCCATCTCCATCTGCTTCCCTCTCATCCTATATCCCCCCCCTCTCTCTCTCTCACTCTCTCCTTCCCCTCCTTTCCCCTTCCTTCCCTTCCCTTCCCCCCTTTCCCCTTCCTTCCCCTCCTTTCCCCTTCCTTCCCTTCCCTTCCCCCCTTTCCCCTTCCTTCCCCTCCTTTCCCCTCCTTTCCCCTTCCCTTTCCTTCCCTCTCTTCCCCTCTCTCCCTTCCCCTGTTCCCTCCCTTCCCACTCTATCCCCCCATCTCCCTCCCCCTCCCACTTGATCCCCCTCTCCCTCCCCCTCCTACTCTATATCCCTATCTTCCTCCCCCCACATGCATTCTCTACCCCCAATCTGACGGCACGCACCTGGTGTCTCTCTGCCCTCCTCCCCCAGAGTGTACAAAGCAAGGCTGGGAACACGAAGTCTCCGCAGCAGCCCAGCATATCCATCACGCCCCTCCCCCGGGCCGGGCAGCAGGCCCAGAGCGTGAGCAAGGGAGCCACCCCGACACGCGACTCCAGCGGGAAACCGTCCTTTGTCATATGCGAGATCTGTGATGGTTATATTAAGGTAAGGGGTTTGCCGAGGGAGTTACAGTTGATGTTGATGTTCTTGTTGTTATTAGCTATTTTGGTATCTTTACTGCAAAAGTCATTAGTGTTATAATTTATTATCATCATTATTTACTATTATCATCATCATTATTTTCACTAGAATTAGTCTCCTCATCATCATCACTAAAATTATGATGGTCATTATTTTCACTGGAAATATCATCATCTTCATCACTATAATTATCATCATTGTCACTAGCATCATCATTGTATAATCATTGTCATTAGAATTATCTCCATCATACCCATCACAAAAATTGTCATTTTCATCATCCCATCATCACTAGAATTAACTTCATCATCATCACCATCATCATCATTATCACTAGCATTATCACCATCACTCCTATCACTAGAAATATCGTCACCATCTAATCACATTGACACCCCCCCCCCCCTCTTTTTCCCCGCAGGACCTGGAGCAGTTACGGAACCACATGAACCTGATCCACAAGGTGAAAATCCACCCCAAGATGATCTACAACCGCCCCCCGCTCAACTGCCAGAAGTGCCAGCACCGATTCTTCACCGATCAGGTGGGTGGAGGGGGAGAGGTTGAAGGAAGGGGAGGGGGATGGGGAGAGGGAGAGGGAGAGGGAGAGGGAGAGGGAGAGGGGGGAGGGAGAGGGAGAGGGAGAGGGAGAGGGAGAGGGAGAGGGAGAGAGAGAGGGAGAGGGAGAGGGAGAGGGAGAGAGAGAGGATAAGGGGACAAGATGACGCGGACACTGGTATACAGCGAAAGCGAGAGGCAACGAAGGGACAAGGGGGGGGTGTTGGGGTAAGCAGGATTCAGGAATATAGGATTTTTCTGTGATGTACTTTAGGTTATTTATTGATTTGGGATATTTTTTTCTGGTGTTCTTATTTTCTTGTTTTTTTTTTTTTTTTTTTTTTTTTTTTTTTTTTTTTTTTTTTTTGTACGCTTAATATCACTCATAAAATGTGACGAAGCATTAGTCGAGATATTGTGTGACTACATTACTGCATTAATATGTTAAGATTTATTTTCTGTACGTGAATGAGGGTTAGTCTTGACAGAATGAGATTTAAATTTTCGTACATTTTTTTTTTTTTTTTCTGAATAATCATAAAATCTATCTATTTTAATGCCTCTTGACATCTAAAACTCTGCATTGAAATATTGGTAACGTACATATGCAAAAAATAGTGCTTCCGAGATTTGAAAATGTGCATCTCAAACTACAGGTCATGCAACGGTTTCAAGGTCAAAAATAGCTCATATATTCTTATCGTTTTTTTTCTAACTTGTTTTGGCCTGATATAAGTTTCCAATATTCGGGGAAAAATAAAAACATTTGCCTATTCTGTCAGTTTGTCAATAGAGTGGGGAGAGAGGGAGAGGGATGGGGAGAGAGAAAGAGGGATGGGGAGAGAGGGAGAGGGATGGGGATGGGGAGAGAGGGAAAGGAAGAGATTGAGGAGGGAGATGGAGAGGGGCGAAGGTAAATGGGGGTTTGGGGGTGTTATGGGTGGGGGGGTATTGGGGTAAGCAGGGTTCAGGAATATAGGATTTTTCTTTGATGTACTTTAGGTTATTTATTGATTTGGGATATTTTTTTCTGGTGTTCTTATTTTCTTGCTTTTTAAATTTTTTTTTTCCTTAGTAGGTCTTTGGTGTAATTTGGTGAATTTCCCTCATGCTTCATTCAGTATTTTCTGTCAACCATTTCTATTTTGATTTTTTTCTAATCAAATAGGGAGGCCTTTTTGTTCCTAAGTTTCTTTATTTAGTATTTTTATCAGCGTCATTATCCGCATTTGATTTCAATTCTTCCGATTTATGTGACTCTCCCAACACCTCTCATCAATTGGTGTTCTCGCGCTCACACGCTCGTCGCTCTTTCAGGGTTTGGAGCGGCATCTTCTGGGGACCCACGGGCTGGTCACGTCATCCATGCAGGAAGCGGCTAACAAGGGCAAGGATGCGGGCCGGTGTCCCATCTGCGGCAAGGTAAATCTAGTTTAGTTTTGCGTGTGTTTGTGTGTTTCTGTCAGTCTGTCTGTATTTGTAAATACACATATTTTCAGATGAATTTATATATATATATATATATATATATATATATATATATATATATATATATATATATATATATATATATATATATATATATATATATGTATGTCTATATATATATGTATGTATGTATATGTATATATATTTTTTATAGCAATTAGTTTCTTTGTCATTTGTGAATATAAGTACATTTTGAGTGAAATTTCTCTCATAAACTATTATTATCCATTTATTTTATCACCCCAACTATACTCATGTAGACATTGTATTTGATTTATACATCTCACATTTTATATTTGCGTAAAGCTTTATCTTCTCAAAACATCTGTGTCAATCAGCTGTTTTCCTGTTTGGTAGTATCACTCTCCTCTATTCATTCACTCCTTTTCCTGTTTGCAATCACACCTGCTGTAGTATTCACACCACCCCCCCCCCCATGCTCCACATCTGTACATGTGACGTCTATCCTGACTGACTTCCTGTGTGTGGGCAGTGTCATTAACAGCCGTCCCCTTTCACAGGTGTTCCAATGGAAGCTGCTCAACCACGTGAGCAGAGACCATAAGATGACTCTCAAACCTGCACACCTGTCCTACAAGTGCACTGTGTGTACCGCGACGTTTAACATGTACCGGCTGTTTGAGAATCACGTGTACTCGGCCCACTCGGTCGTCAACAAAAATAAGGGGGAGAGCGGCAAGAAGCAGAGCAGTGGTGAGTGCGTCAGCTGATTGGGGATAGGGTAGGGGAAGGGAAGGGGTAGGGTGGGGTTAGGGTTGGGTTAGGGTTGGGGGTTGGGGGTAGAGGGGAGAGAGGAGAGGGGAAGGGAGGGAGGGAGGGAGGGGAGGGGATGAGGGGATGAGGGAGGTAAAGGGTTCTCAATTCAGTGGGTTGTTTATTTATTCATTTATTTTTGTTTATCAGTTTTTCGTTCTTGTTTGTACTTTCTTTTTCCAATACATTTTTTTTGGTCTTATGAATTCTCATTCAGCTAGTTATTTATTTACATAGTCTAAGTATGCTTCCATTTCATTACTTTTGCCTTTTCATGATTTGTGTACGGTTCAAGTAAATTTGGGTTGTTGCAGCTTAGACTAGTCAAAATAGGATGGGTGTTCTAGAAGAATCTGCCCCTGATCCTGTTACCGCAGATTTGGGGAAACTTGGTTCATGGGAATAAATAGATTGAGATTCTAGACGAGAAACTTTTGTATGTGGTTTATCATTATTGTTATTATTATTATTATTGTTATTACATGCTGCTGTTACATTACATACTACTACTATTGCTACTGTTGTTATTCTCATCATTATTACTGATGTGTATATATATATATATTATACTCACATATTTGTCATATTTGGATTCATGTCAATAGATGTGAAGAAAAGTGCAGATTTGCATATGAATGATGTTTTTTTAGTTAATGAAAAAAATATAAAAGAATTGCTCAAACTAAAACCAAAATGATACATCAGTGCATCATGGAATTTAGAGAAAAGTCAAAAGATATTATTAATCACCACAGTTGTCAAGTGCTAAAAAAAAAAAAAAAAAAAAAAAATCACTCAATTTTTTGAAGGATCAGATACCAGACTTTTGAGTGAAAGGGTTGTGATATAGGGATGAAGAAGAAAAAAAAAATGATTGAAAGATTATATTTTGTGAGTTCAGGATAGCATCAAGGATGTTGTTTTTCCTTTCAGAGAGGGAGGAGGAAGAGAGCAAAAGGGAAGAGGAAGGAAGGAAGAAAGGTAGGAAGAAAGAGGGAGGAGAAGAGGGAAGAAGGAGAGAGTTGAGGAGGGAATAGGGTGACGTTTTATTAATATTTTTTTTTTATTTTTTTTCATTGGCTTTTTCTTTTCTTTTCTTTTCTTTTTGTTCTTCCTTTTTCAGAAAGGGAGGGGGAGGAAATTTATTTTTATTTATTTTTCTAGAAAGGGAGGAGGGAAGGAAGGGAGGGAAAGAAAGTAATGATAATAAAGGAAGGAAGAAGGGAGGGAGGGGTGAGGGTAGGGGTTCCAGTAGATATTTGTTAATGGGTTTTCATTGCCTTTAATTGCTTATTAGTTTTTTTGTTTTTGTTTTTGTTTTTTTGTTAACCCATTCACTAAATCAATTAAATGGCTGGCACAATACTGTGCCGCCCGGCCACTGGGCTTTTGAATGAGCGGTACAGTACTGTACCACCCGTCCAGAGAGGGTTAATTGTATTAATGCCGTTACTTAGTATTCCCATTAATATAAGTGTAATTTAAGTTATTGCTTCATCATTCGAGTGCAGGCATCTCTTAGTGTATGATCTGTTGCAGGTCAATTGCTTATGCAATGATAGCATTATGGTGCGGGGTTGATGGGGCTACCTTTCGTACCACTCTCAAACAATTTGAAACTACTCAGTTATAGAAAAAGAAAAACAAAAACATGGGAATTATTTCAAGGAAAGAAAAGGGATAGAAATAGAGGTTGAAGACACAGAAAGATTCTTCGCGATCATAGCAAGCAGGGAGGTCCTTCTCCTTATTCCTCGGGGTAATGCTTCAGGACGTCCAGCGTCGCTCTCCAACATGAGGCTTTTTTATCCTTTGCGATTTACCCTCTGCGCTGGCATGCTTGCTTCCACCATGCTTATAGGGCATCATTAGTACTCTAAAAGAATCACAAAATTGCATAATCATTCGCACGGGATTTGCGGATAGATAGATGTCAGTGAGAAATGATTTAAGATTGTAGAGTCAGTCCTATATACTTGTTGATTGTACAGTGAGGGATGCCTGTATGGATATGATAAGAGGTATTTATACTTAGAAGGATAGTTTTAAGTAATTGGTCAATGCTGATAATGATAGTGAAAGTAATTATTATAATATAGTCTTCATTGTATTTAGTATTGGCTTAATTAATACTGCTTTATTTAGTTGCGTCTTTAAGGTATGCAACACTTTCATGCGTTTAATACTTTCTCATCATTGTCATTAGTAAGGCTTTTTGTCATTTAGAGGATTATGATGATAATGATCTTGATATGTTGTTATAGAGTTTGTTACACTCATGATGATATCTTAACTTGCTTGAAAATTGACCATTTATTTTTTACAATTTTTTGGTATTTAACAAGGTTTTGCTTTAAGTTTCATTGACCCATTTACTGTCATCTTTAGCTGTTGAATCTTATTATTTTGATTTTATAAGTAGCAGTTACAAAGGACCTGCTCTTTCTTTTTTCTTTCTTTTTCACTTTCATAACATATTTAGTAATTGTATTATATATTAGTCTTTGTTATTGTTACAGTCAATAGTTAATGCCAGGGAGTATTATTGATACTTTGTTCTCAAAACTCTTGCCATGGGGAAGACAGTTGCTGAGACCATGGCCCCATTGCAAGAGGAATTGCAACTTGCTTAGATGCTGTAAATGGGTTAAACTCCACTATTTCTATCCTTTTCCATTCTATCCTTTATTTACAGTATTCTATAGGTTACAGATTCGTACTGTTCCTATCTGTGAGGATTGTCTAATTCTTTCTCTGTGTGCCTCTTTCACTCTCACTTTCTCTTCCCAAACACACACAAACACACACACACACACACACACACACACACACACACACACACACACACACACACACACACACACACACACACACACACACTCTCTCTCTCTCTCTCTCTCTCTCTCTCTCTCTCTCTCTCTCTCTCTCTCTCTCTCTCTCTCTCTCTCTCTCTCTCATTCTCTCTCTCTCTCTCTCTCTCTCTCTCTCTCTCTCTCTCTCTCTCTCTCTCTCTCTCTCTCTCTCTCTCTCTCTCTCTCTCTCTCTCTCTCTCTCCCTCTCTCCCCCTCTCCCTCTCTTTCTCTCTCTCTCTCTCTCTCTCTCTCTCTCTCTCTCTCTCTCTCTCTCTCTCTCTCTCTCTCTCTCTCTCTCTCTCTCTCTCTCTCTCTCTCTCTCTCTCTCTCTCTCTCTCTCTCTCTCTCCCTCTCCCCCTCTCCCCCTCTCCCCCTCTCCCCCTCCCCCCCTCTCCCTTCTCCCCCTCCTTCCCTCCTTCCCTCCTTCCCTCCTTTCCTCCTTTCCTCCTGCCCTGCTTTCCGGCTTTCCTAACGTCTCACCGCTTGCAGCAGTAGCTCCTAATGGCCAGATTTCTCGGCATAAAAACTAGACAATAACAGCAACACGAAACGAACCCCACCACCCCCCGAGTTAACCACTTCTCTCCACCACTGTAGGTTCAGGGTCCACCGAGTCTCCGCTAAAAATCAATGATGAGATCACCATTATTCCGCAGCCTGCATCCAAAAACTCCAAACCCGACAAACCAGCCCCGGCAAAGAAGGGAGAAAGCACGGTAAGTGTTCTCGCGGGAAGGGGATTGGAACCGAGGAGGGAGAGGGAGAGGGAGAGGGAGAGGGAGAGGGAGAGGGAGAAGAAAGATAGATAGGAGGGAAGTAAGGGTAGAGGGGAGGTGAGGAAGTAAAAGAAGGGGGAGGGGGAAAAGAAGAAGGGATTTGAGCTGGAGAATTAAGGGGGTGAGGAAGAAGGGGCTCGGCTACACAATTAGCATTAGGTCTTGGTCTTTGGAGCGTGGTATTGAAGGAGTGCCGTAACACTAGTCTTGGCCACTGCATAACCCACCCTATTTTGGCAGTTACATGTGTTCGCCAAATAGCCGCAGGAGACCACCTTTGTGGGTCTCGGCTACACCACAGCATCACGCATTCCCTGCATTTTTAAGACTCATCAGTATCCCTTGATCAAAACACAAGAGAGTAAAGCTCTCTGTCTTCTCTGCATAGAGCATGGAAGACTTATATTCAGTGAGCCAGTTCCGACAACCTATCCACCTAACAGTGACCAGTGCCATGCTCCAACCCATTTCCATGATGATGATTCAAAATTGCAATTTGTGACAACTTATCAAGCCAAAAAAACTTGATGATAGCTTCCTGTCTCTTCAGTTCATGCGTAAGGAATGCCATTCATGAGAGCTTTAATTTGCTTGGCATAAAGACTTATTTTTTACCTTAGCTGGTTCTCTGACTTGTTCTCATTTATCACCATGGTGACAGTTATTAAATTTCAATTAGTAGTATGTTGAAGCTGAATTCATTAATATCAGTAGTTTGTAGAATTTGTAGAGCAAGAATATTTTGAAGAAAGTAAATCACTTTACTGGATAAATGAATCAGTAAAGACCTTCTGTATCTTTTTGAAGAAGCCAATAATGGTAACCTTATTTAACCTGGTCTTCCCCTCCGTCTCCCCCTCCAGCAGCCAACCGTAAGTAAGGAGATCACCATCACCAAAGTTGGCTCCCGACCCACGAGGCGCAGCGGAGGGAGCAGCGTCGAGGTGATCAGCCTAGACGAGTCGCCCACCAAGAACGACGCAGCAAAGAAGCGCTCGAGCAAGGACAACCTCTCCAGCAACCCCAAGAGGGCACGAACCAGTAGCTAATCAATGGCGGTGGTGTTGGTGAAGTGTGTAAAGGGGTCGAACAACCCTCTCCGGAAAGCGTGAAACGAGAGTGAGGAGAGGAAAGGAAAAGAGAGGGAGAGAGAGAGAGAGATTTATATATACATATATACATATACATATACTAATGGTGATGAGTGACGGAAAGAAAGTGCTCAGAGTTAGCTTTTTTTTATTATTATTATTATTATAATTATTATCATTATATAACCTCTCATCTCTCTTGTCTCGTTCCTCACTCTACTTTCAAAAATTAAAAAAAAAAAAAAAAAAAAAAGAGACGATGACGAGCCAGTGGTTTGTTGGTTTGTGCTTGTGCGTGTATAGAATGGAGAGCTCCCAGGGGGTGAAATATACAAAGAAAATAGTGACGAGACAGAGAGAGATCGCATCGAAGAACGAGTAAAAGGGAATCGCTGTAGAGGACGAGGAAAAGCTAAACGTCAAAGGCCCCTAGAGGCAGGTGGAGCGAGATGGGTGTGCCACTGTGACTTCTGACTAATGTATATTTAAAAAAAAAAAAAAAAAAAAAAAAAAAAAAAAAAAAAAAAAAAAAAAAAAAAAAAGCCACAAAAAAATTATAAAAAAGAAAAGAAAAAGAAAAAAAAAAGTAATATTTATAAAAGTGCTGGTGTGAGAATACAGGTATTGCTACAGACAGGAGAAAAAAAAAATGTTTTGGTTGGCTGATACTGCCTTCTCATTCTTGCTTCAAAGTGCGTTTACTTTATACAATATATTGTATTTACTTCACACGGTTTTCACTGGGGAGAGAAACTATGGTTGGAGAGGCCACTTTTTAAAGAAAGACGCATGCTGAACTCTTAGAGGAAAAGAAAAAAAGAAAATAAAGCTCTCGTGGACGTAGCATTTGGCCCCCTCCCCCCACCCCCCCACAGAAGGGTCAGCCAAGTAAGTAAGTTCGAGGTGCTTTGGCCCAGTGCTGCAATCGTTGCAGCTTGCAAGCTCAAAGGCTTGCAGGCAAACTTGCAACCAGAGGAAGGAAGGGTCCATGCTGTATACGTATAGCATTCTTGGGATTTTATTATCAATAATTTTTTTTTTCCTCGTTTTTCTTTTATTTTTATCTATTCTTTTTTTTTTTTTTTTTTTTTTTAATATATATATATATACACATCTTCTTCAATAGAGAAGCCATGTTAAGTTTGTGAGGGGATTTTGTTGGCCAGTGCCTAATCATGCAAGCCACTCCCCTCCTCCCCCCCTGCCCCATCTTACCCTCCCCCCCTCCCCCTCCTTTCACCCTGAGAAAGAGATAAATATGATTTATTTTTGTGCATAGAGTTTGAAAAACTTTTTTTTTTTTCTCTCGCTTTCGGTTCTTGTAATTTATTTTTTTGTGTTTCTGTAGAATGGTGGAGTAACTGTTGGCTGGTTTGAGGAGTGTACATACCTCATTTGTTTACCAAAGTATAGCACAAAGTTGACAAATAAAGTTTAGCGGGTGACACCAGAAAAAAAAAAATTCCTTTCTCTCCCTTTCTCTCCCTCTCTCTCTTTTCTATTTTATCCCACTTTCACTCCTGACTCCCTCTCCTCCTCCTTTTCCTCTTCCTCTTCCTCTTCCTCTGTACCCTCCTTCATCCTCGTCTCTCAGCCCCCGTTTCTCTCTTCTCGCTTCACTCTCTCCATCGTTTCAACTTGGTTCTGTCAAATGTATTCATTCCATTTTGGGTTACTCTTCCTCCCTCTCCCTCCCCCCCTTCTTCCACAGTTCTCTGTTGAGACGACCACTCGTCTGGCCATTTGTCTGTCTCCCGTCGAAGAAGAGCACGGGGCTATTTTCGAGCGGGGAGAGAACCCGTAGGAGGAGCGTGGGAGGTACCGGGAGCGGAGGGCGAGGGCGGGAGGGGCACGACCTCGCCTGCAGTAGGGAGGTGGTGGCAGACAGCAGAGGGCGTGTGTGTGTTTGTGACCTCCCTCCCGGTGTCGGAGGGTCGTCATTAGGAGGGAGGTCGTCAGAGGTCGTAGTCTCCAGCCGTTGGACAACGTGTTGCTGTTTTGTGTTGTGTGCCTAGTCAGGTCTGGGTACCTCCTTCCCCTTTGCATCTCCATGAGTATCAGTAGAACGCTCGGTGTTTTTTTTTTAATTTCTCTCTCTCTCACACAGACACACACATACCGACACAGATATGCAATGTAGATCGTGTATGCCGTATTTGGCATGGAGTGCTGCAGTATTTCACTTAGTTTGTTAGTGTTGAGGAGCAGTTCGGAGGCAGGGTTTACATTGCATTGCTGGCTTGGCCTTGGTTTATTGCAAAGTATGTGGTGAGGTTAAAACATTTTTTTCAGCTTCATATTTATTATTATCGTCATTATCCCTATTACGGTCACTGTTGTTGTTATTATTATATCCATTACGATTGTTATTATCACTTGATTATTATTATTATTATTATTATTGGCTCCTTCTCATGTTTGGTGCGGCAATACTTTCTTGGTTTAGGACACGCTAGTAATGGTACAGAAGATATTACCTACACAACATGCTCTTGAGTTTGCCCAAGTCAGTGGGGGGGAGCTGTTGATTAGTGTTGGCAGGTGGTGTCAGAGTCAGCACTGGGGCACTATCAGATGAGGAGTGTAAAAAAAAAAAGGAAAAAAAAGAGGTGTTAGATAGTGCTGGTGTTCATATGTTACCAGTTTGTTATCATTTCTTTTCATCGGTGTATTAGAGTCTACAGCAACTTTAAAGACGAATGAGAAAGGAATCAAACAACATTTTCCCCATTTTCTTTTGCTCTTGTTTTGTTCATCTCCCTCGTTCTCTCTTCGCACTCCTCTCGCTCTCTTACTTTCACTCTCTTCTTTCTCTCTCATTGTTACAAATCTAGAAGTGTAACGATACACACGACAACAAACAGTAACAGATCAAGCCACACTCCTCGCCATGAGGATCTCTCGAGAGGGTGAAAGCTGCACGTCCTATTACTGTGCCCCCCCCCTTCCCTCTCCCTCCTCTACTACCTCCTCCCTCCCTCCCTCCCTCCCTCCCTCTTTTCCCCCTTTCTCCTTAGCCCTATTAACCCCCTCCCCCTCCCCCATCTCCCCCTTTGGAGCAACAGCTGTAGCAGCATTGGTAGTAGCAATGTCCTTGTTTCTGCCATTGCTGCTTGGCCCTAGTTCCACCCCCTCCCCCTCCCCCCTCTCCCCCCGAGCATGGCCACCTCCTCGTCCTCCTCACACCTGGATGTCTCATCGTACATATTTTGGATGTTACACACAAATAACTTAGGTGTTAGCCACTAGATGGTGTACATTTTCCCCCCAAATAGTCGAAATATGTGAATGATGGTGTGTGGCGTCATGGCCTGCATTACACTCTCGGTCACTCTCGGTCTCTGCGTCTGCCGCGCTTCTCTCGGGCCTTGCCATGTGTCCCCTCCTTCGTTCCCTTTCCTCCCTCTTTCCCCTTCTTTCCTCTCGCTCCCTTATACTAGGCGAGACATTCATGACGGCCTGATATGACCCATGATGACACCCAGTCTGTTTCCTCTCGTTTCCCCTTTCCCCTTTTCCCTCTTCCCTCTTCCCTCCCTGTCTCTAAATCAGTCAGTATTACACGCATACTTTCACCCTCCCACACCCCCACAGAATCCCCATAACTCCACCCTCTCACGCCCACACCCACGCCCACGCCCACACCTCTTAGTACCGCCGCCCGTTGACCAAGGCAGAAGCAAAGACCGCGGGGGGCTTTAGTGTAATTAGTTCCATGGGAAATCCCTCTACATTGTGACTCATAAAAAAAGTATGATCTAGGTATAATATTTCAGTTTCTGTACACAATGCATTGGATGTAAAATGCTGGTAGGTAGTGTTTTATTTAATTTTTCTTTATGGAAGTGTTAAATGTTGTAGCTATGTACACTTTTTTTAGGTGTAATACACCAATAAAAATATTATTTAGATTTGGTGTTATTCTTAACCCTTGATGAATGGTTTGTGGAAAAGACTTAATGTTGTGATGGGTATTCTGTAATTATGTACATTATTATAATAATGGTGTGTATATATATGGGTTATCCTATTTCAATTCATAATCAGAGATGAGGATTGTTGACCCCCTCTAAGGCGGGTCTCAGTGAAAGTAGATTTCATAGGTTGTTCAAACACCATATAATTAATTTAAAGTTTTAAAGCTGTATCAGTTTTCAGTTATAGAAAATCTAGATATTCAGACAACTTCAATCGACTTTGTTGATTTTAGATATGACTATCAATTCAATGACGATTTTTTTTAAAATGTACTACAATGCAGAGATACAGTGGAATGCATTAAGAAAGTAAATTGTGGACATGCCTAAACAGAAGGTTATGCATGAGGAAGCTGGAATACAAAATCTAAAAGATGGAAATAAAACTTATGTTTATAATAAAGAGAAAATCATGTTGATTACGGTTTCACAGGTTTATCAATACTGCAATTATCATAGTTAATTCATTGGAAGAAAAAACTATTTTAAACAGACTGATACAAATGGAACTTGGCTGATTTTTCACTTCATTTGCAACTGCAGTCTACTTATCCAGTCCCCCCCCCCCCTGCAATGAAGGAAAAATCCAGCCATTCATGATATATCTATAACTGTTTAATGTCCATAATCATTGGAGTCAATGTTATATTACATTCTGTTTATATAATTAGGACTTCTCTTCATCAAGCCATGTATAAGAAGACCAGATGAACTAACCAAAGGAAAAAATCGGCTGGACAACTTAGATATATTTGGTTCATTGAAATGTATTTTGTCTCACCTCAACTTTGTCCATATTAGTAAAGCATTTTTTGCTCATAAACACTGCCAAATGAGAAATTATTTCTTGTTTCTGGTAAATACTAAGTTACATGCTACGAAATATATCCATTTTCTCATAATCCCAAGTCATGTTCATAGGGACACAAGGTTACATCATAAAAACATTTAGTTATAGTGAACAAAAAATATAAGCAAAGGTTGCTATACTTAATATCAAACCTGAAAAAAAACTTCTGCAACATGTGCATGGTAGCAACATTAATGCAACATTAATTCATCTACTACAATGAAATTTGTCTCAAGACCCTCTTTGAAAGGTTGGTTGAAGACCTGCATATTTTCTGTACTAAAGATCAATATAATTCTCTGCAAAATCATGCAATAATATAGCTGCCTCTCTCACATATCTAGACTGTGAATTTAAAGTTGATGTTCAGTATTATTGACATAATCATTCCTGGTGTTTAATGATTGTCGAATTATCAGTTGCTGGCCATTAAGAAAGCTTTTCTTCCCCTAAATACAGGCAAATCATGGTGTCCAGTCGACTCTCCCTGTGTCCCCACCCCCTCCTGGCCATTCTGTCCTTCCAGTGGTGTCCCTTTGCCCAACGGAAGAATCCCCCTCCTCTGGTTAATCCGAGAGCGACTTCAAAGACAATTCATGAAAGCAACCCTTTGTTATGGGCGTCTGGGGCACCTTTGAACCTCCCTTTTTATGTCGGAAATACACGCAAGAAAAAAACAACTCAATCCCCATCATATGTTGGCTAAAAGAAAGAAGTTTCACACTTCGGTGAGTATAGATCACTATGAAGAATAGTCTAATTTTTTATTCAGTAGCTTTGCATAATTTTAGGCCTGCACACTGCATCCATTTACCCATTGCAGACGGGGATGATTATGCTTGCCCAGCCT
>BOPN01001864.1:75000-85000 GCA_017312705.2 Penaeus japonicus
GTGATCACCCTTTTCATTAGTGGCAGAGCCATTTGCATTTATACTTATTGTTGCTATCATTATTATCATATCTAATTAATATTATGTGGATCTATATGCTTTTACCATTGTGTCCAGAAAATGAAAACATCAATATAAATTGTATCTTTCATGTTATTCTATTTGTTAAACGTATATCTTGCCACATACCTATATCTATATATACCTCACATACCCATATCTCTATATACCTCACATACCCATCTCTATATATACTTTACATACCCATATCTCTATATACCTCACATACCCATATCTCTATATACCTCACATACCCATATCTCTATATACCTCACATACCCATATCTCTATATACCTCACATACCCATCTCTATATATACTTTACATACCCATATCTCTATATACCTCACATACCCATATCTCTATATACCTCACATACCCATATCTCTATATACCTCACATACCCATCTCTATATATACCTTACATACCCATATCTCTATGTACCTCACATACCCATATTTCTATATATACATCACATACCCATATTTCTATATATACCTCACATACCCATATCTCTATATACCTCACATACCCATCTCTATATAAACTTTACATACCCATATCTCTATATACCTCACATACCCATCTCTATATATACTTTACATACCCATATCTCTATATACCTCACATACCCATATCTATATATATACCTCACATACCCATATTTCTATATATACCTCACATACCCATACCTCTATATACCTCACATACCCATACCTCTATACACCTCACATACCCATATCTCTATATACCTCACATGCCCATATCTCTACATACCTCACATACCCATATCTCTATATACCTCACATACCCATATCTCTATATACCTCACATACCCATATCTCTACATACCTCACATACCCATATCTATATATACCTCACATACCCATATCTCTACATACCTCATGTACCCATATCTATATATACCTCACATACCCATATCTCTATATACCTCACCTACCCATATCTCTATATACCTCACATACCCATATCTCTACATACCTTATGTACCCATATCTATATATACCTCACATACCCGTATCTCTACATACCTCACGTACCCATATCTATATATACCTCACATACCCATATCTCTATATACCTCACATACCCATATCTCTATATACCTCACATACCCATATCTCTACATACCTCACATATCCATATCTCTGTATACCTCACATACCCATATCTATATATACCTCACATACCTGTATCTCTATATACCTCTCATACCCATATCTCTACATACCTCACATACACATATCTCTATATACCTCACATACCCATATCACTATATATACTTTACATACCCATATCTCTATATACCTCACATACCCATATATCTATATACCTCACATACCCATATCACTATATATACTTTACATACCCATATCTCTATACACCTCACATACCCATATCTATATATACCTCACATACCCATATTTCTATATATACCTCACATACCCATATTTCTATATATACCTCACATACCCATACCTCTATATACCTCACATACCCATACCTTTATACACCTCACATACCCATATCTCTATATACCTCACATACCCATATCTCTACATACCTCACATACCCATATCTATATATACCTCACATACCCATATCTCTACATACCTCACATACCCATATCTATATATACCTCACATACCCGTATCTCTACATACCTCACATACCCATATCTATATATACCTCACATACCCATATCTCTATATACCTCACATACCCATATCTATATATACCTCACATACCCATATCTCTATACACCTCACATACCCATATCTCTATATACTTCATATACCCATATCTCTATACACCTCACATACCCATATTTCTATATATACCTCACATGCCCATATCCCTATATACCTCACATACCCATATCTCTATATACCTCACATACCCATATCTCTATATACCTCACATATCCATCTCTATATATACCTTGCATACCCATACCACTATATACCTCTCATACCCATATCTCTATATACCTCATATACCCATATCTCTACATACCTCACATACCCATATCTATATATACCTCACATACCCATATCTCTATATACCTCACATATCAATCTCTATATATACCTTACATACCCATGTACCTCATATACCCATCTCTATATATACCTCACATACCCATCTCTATATATAATTTACATACACATATCTCTATATATTTCACATACCCATATCTCTATATACCTCACATACCCATATTTCTATATATACCTCACATACCCATATCTCTATAAACCTCACATACCCATATCTCTATATACTTCACATACCCATCTCTATATATACTTTATATACCCATATCTCTATATACTTCACATACACATATCTCTATATACCTCACATACCCATATCTCTATACACCTCACATACCCATATCTCTATATACCTCACATACCCATATCTCTACATACCTCACATACCCATATCTATATATACCTCACATACCCATATTTCTATATATACCTCACATACCCATATCTCTATATACCTCACATACCCATATCTCTATACACCTCACATACCCATATCTCTATATACCTCACATACCCATATCTCTACATACCTCACATACCCATATCTATATATACCTCACATACCCATATCTCTATATACCTCACATACCCATATCTCTATATACCTCACATACCCATATCTATATATACCTTACATACCCATACCACTATATACCTCACATACCCATATCTCTACATACCTCACATACCCATATCTATATATACCTCACATACCCATATCTCTATATACCTCACATATCCATCTCTATATATACCTTACATACACATGTACCTCATATACCCATCTCTATATATACCTCACATACCCATATCTCTGTGTACCTCACATGCTCATCTCTATATATACTTTACAAACACATATCTCTATATACTTCACATACCCATATCTCTATATACCTCACATACCCATATTTCTATATATACCTCACATACCCATATCTCTATACACCTCACATACCCATATCTCTATATACCTCACATACCCATATCTCTATATACCTCACATACCCATATCTCTATATACCTCACATACCCATATCTCTATATACCTCACCTACCCATATCTCTATATACCTCACATACCCATATCTATATATACCTCACATACCCATATCTATATATACCTCACATACCCATATCTCTATATACCTCACATACCCATATCTCTATATACCTCACATACCCATATCTCTATATATACCTCACATACCCATATCTATATACACCTCATATACCCATATCTATATATACCTCACATACCCATATCTATATATACCTCACATACCCATATCTCTATACACCTCACATACCCGTATCTCTATATACCTCACATACCCATATCTCTACATACCTCACATACCCATATTTCTATATATATCTCACATACCCATATCTCTATATACCTCATATACCCATATCTCTATATACCTCACATACCCATATATCTATATACCCCACATATCCATCTCTATATATACCTTGCATACCCATACCACTATATACCTCACATACCCATGTCTCTATACACCTCACATACCCATATCTCTATATACCTCACATACCCATATCTCTACATACCTCACATACCCATATCTCTATATACCTCACATACCCATATCTCTATATACCTCACATACCCATATCACTATATACCTCACATACCCATCTCTATATATACCTTGCATACACATACCACTATATACCTCACATACCCATATCTCTATATACCTCACATACCCATATCTCTATATACCTCACATACCCATATCTCTATATACCTCACATACCCATATCTCTATATACCTCACATACCCATATCTCTATATACCTCACATACCCATCTCTATATATACCTTGCATACACATACCACTATATACCTCACATACCCATATCTCTATATACCACACATACCCATATATCTTTATACCTCACATACCCATATCTCTACATACCTCACATACCCATATCTATATATACCACACAAACCCATATCTCTATATACCTCACATACCCATATATACCTAACATGCCCATATCTCTATATACCTCACATACCCATCTCTATATGTACTTTACATACCCATATCTCTATATACTTCACATACCCATGTCTTTACATACCTCACATACCCATATCTCTATATACCTCACATACCCATATCTATATATACCTCACATACCCATATCTATATACACCTCAAATACCCATATCTATATATACCTCACATGCCCATATCTATATATACCTCACATACCCATATATACCTTACATACCCATATCTCTATATACCTCACATACCCATCTCTATATATACTTTATATACCCATATCTATATATACCTCACATACCCATATCTCTACATACCTCACATACCCATATCTATATATACCACACAAACCCATATCTCTATATACCTCACATACCCATATATACCTAACATACCCATATCTCTATATACCTCACATACCCATCTCTATATGTACTTTACATACCCATATCTCTATATACTTCACATACCCATATCTCTACATACCTCACATACCCATATCTCTATATACCTCACATACCCATATCTATATATACCTCACATACCCATATCTATATACACCTCAAATATCCATATCTATATATACCTCACATGCCCATATCTATATATACCTCACATACCCATATATACCTTACATACCCATATCTCTATAAACCTAACATACCCATCTCTATATATACTTTATATACCCATATCTCTATATACTCCACATACCCATATCTCTATATACCTCACATACCCATATATACCTTACATACCAATATCTATATATACCTCACATACCCATCTCTATAAATACCTTACAGACCAATATCACTATATACCTCGCATACCTATATCTATATATACCTTACATACCCATATCTCTATATACCTCACATACCCATATCTCTATACACCTCACATACCCATTTCTATATATACTTCACATACCCATATATACTATTACATACCCATTTTTCTATATATACCTCACATACCCATATCTCTATACACCACATACCCATATCACTATATACCTCACATACCCATATCTATATATACCTCACTTACCCATATATCTACATACCTCACATACCCATATCTATATATACACCTCACATACCCATATCTCAATATACCTCACATACCCATATCTCTATATACCTCATATACCCATCTCTATATATACCTCACATACCCATATCTCTATGTACCTCACATACTCATCTCTATATATCTCACATACCCATTTCTCTATATACTTCACATACCCATATCTCTATATACCTCACATACCCATATCTATATATACCTCACATACCCATATCTATATATACCTCACATACCCATATCTATATATACCTCACATACCGATATCTCTATATATACCTCACATACCCATATCTATATACACCTCATATACCCATATCTATATATACCTCACATACCCATATCTCTATACACCTCACATACCCATATCTCTATATACCTCACATACCCATATCTCTATATACCTCACATACCCATATCTCTACATACCTCACATACCCATATCTATATATACCTCACATACCCATATCTATATATACCTCACATACCCATATTTCTATATATACCTCACATACCCATATCTCTATATACCTCACATACCCATATCTATATATACCTCACATACTCATATCTCTATATACCTCACATACCCATATCTCTATATACCTCACATACCCATCTCTATAGATACCTTGCATACCCATACCACTATACACCTCACATACCCATATCTCTATATATCTCACATAACCATATATCTACATACCTCACATACCCATATCTCTATATACCTCACATACCCATATCTATATATACCTCACATACCCATATCTCTATATACCTCACATACCCATATCTCTATATACCTCACATACCCATCTCTATATATACCTTGCATACCCATACCACTATACACCTCACATACCCATATCTCTATATACCCCACATAACCATATATCTACATACATCACATACCCATATCTCTATATACCTCACATACCCATATCTATATATACCTCACATACCCATATCTCTATATACCTCACATACCCATATCTATATATACCTCACATACCTATATCTCTATATATACCTCACATACCCATATCTATATATTCCTCACATACCCATACCTCTATATACCTCACATACCTATATCTCTATATACCTCACATACCCATATCTCTATATACCTCACATACCCATATTTCTATATATACCTCACATACCCATATCTCTATACACCTCACATACCCATACCAGTATATACCTCACATACCCATATCACTATATACCTCACATATCCATATTTCTTTATATACCTCACATACCCATACCACTTTATACCTCACATACCCATATCTCTACATACCCCACATATCCATATATATATATATATCTCTCTCTCTCTCTCTCTCCCTTTCTCTTTTTTTCTCTCTCTCTCCCTTTCTCTTTTTCTCTCTTTCTCTTTCTCTCTCTCTCCCTCTCTCTTTTTCTCTCTCTCTCCCTCTCTCTCTCTCTCCCTTCTCTCTTTCTCTCTCTTTCCCTCTCTCTCTCTCTCCCTTTCTCTTTTTCTCTCTTTCTCTTTCTCTCTCCCCCTCTCTTTCTTTCTTTCTCTTTCCCTCTCTCTCTCTCCCTTTCTCTTTTTTTCTCTCTCTCTCCCTTTCTCTTTTTCTCTCTTTCTCTCTCTCTCTCTCCCTTTCTCTTTTTCTCTATCTCTCTTACTCTCTCCCTTTCTCTCTCTTTCCCTTTCTCTTTTTTTCTCTCTCTCTCCCTTTCTCTTTTTTTCTCTCTCTCTCTCCCTTTCTCTCTCTCTCTCTCTTTTGAATTTGAATTCTCTCTCTTTCTCTTTCTCTCTCTCTCATTTTGAATTTGAATTTGAATTCTCCCTCCCTCTCTCTCTCTCTCTCTCTGCCTGTCTCTCTCTCTCTATCTTCTCTCTCTCTCTCTCTCTCTCTCTCTGTCTATCTCTGTCTCTCTCTATCTTCTCTCTCTCTCTCCCTCTCTCTCTCTATCTATCTTCTCTCTCTCTCACTCACTCACTCACTCTCTCTCTCTCTCACTCACTCACTCTCTCTATCTATCTTCTCTCTCTCTCTCTCACTGTTAGAATAATTAAAGATTATGATAGAATAAGAATGCATATGATTTTATATCTACTGTTTATACCTCAGAAGAATACCTCATGTTTAATTTAGTTACCCCCGAAATGAATGTTTTCTTTTATATGCCTCACCATACGGCAATATTTACAAAGTGTGACCATAATAACACTTCTCTCACGGACTTCTCCCGGAATACACTATACGCGTGCCTGTGTTTCTCTGATCTATCAATTATCTGTACATTGACAAGCCAAACTTCCTTATTTCACGCATAGAAGATGACATCTTCCACCACCTCAACAGGTTATGGGCCATTAGGAATTTGATGGTAATACAGATAATTATGATTTGTGGGAAGAAAAATTCTGGGGGCTCTCCGAGTTCTGAAACTACATCTTGCTTTTGATAAGTATGCTAGCAAACGCCCAAATGATTATGAATTGGAAGAGGCCAAGGAAACAATCTATGCTCACTTAACAGGTTGTCTTGACAGAACGTCACTTGGCATGATAAAGCGTGAAGCGAGGGGAGATGGAGTGAAAGCATTGACATTGCTACGAAAAACACTACTGAAAACACAACACAGATTGTTTGCTCTATGGAGATCATTCATAAACAAAAGGATGGATGATGACAGTGTTACAGCATATCTTACGTCTATAGATGAGACAATAGCTGCTCTCAGGGAAATAGATGAACACATTTCTGATGGACTTATAGTAGTACGAACACTGGATGGACTTCCAAAGAAGTACGAAAATTTTGTTGATGTAGCTAGCCAGCGTAATCCTCCATACCAGTACAGTGAATTAAAGATAGCATTGTTAAGTCAAGAGGATCGTCTGAAGGATACTTTTAGCACAGAGAGTATCATGAATGTCAACAACAATAATACAGTGAAACAGAAGAAATGTTTCAAGTGTGGTGAACCAGGCCATTTTGCATCAAAATGCAGCAAAGGAGGTAAGTTCCAGAGAGTGAACAATCCTCAAAATACTAGAAAGTGGTGTAACTTTCATAAATCTAGAACTCACAGTAACAGTGAATGTAGAGTGAAGAATCCTAAGAAGAGTAGTAATTCAGTAAACTCAGCAAATGACACAAGTGAAGAACAAAATCAAGAGTTTTCTTTTCATGTAACACACTCATCAAGGTTTCATACTGTTAAGGAGACCAACAATGAGCTGTATGATTGTAGAAAACAGAATGTAGCTAACTTAGAAGAAGAAGGCTTCTTAATGATTGACAGTGGCTGCACTTCACATATTGAGAAAACTGAACCAAAGTTTGTGAGATTTCAAGAGTCTTTTGATCCACAAAACCATTACATAGAGCTGGCAGACGGCCAAAGACAACAAGGAACAGTGAAAGGAGTCGGTGATGTGAAAGACTTCATACAGGATCGAGACGGCAACTCACAAAGAATTCTACTAAAAGATGCATTATACATACCAGGATTCAAACAAGATATCATGTCAGTTTGGAAGGCTATCAAGAGTGGACATACTGTTACTTTCTCACCCGAAGGCAGTACTCTAACTACCAAGGATGGCACGATATTCGACATTGTGGAGAAAAACAAGTTGTTCTATCTACGTAGAGGTAAGCCACACACTGGTTCTCAGATGGATAAGTTTAACAAAGTCCATGTAGGGGAAGCCAAGCACACCCTAGAGGAGTGGCATAAAATCCTAGGGCATTGCAATGTGGCTGATGTACAAAAACTTGAAGCAACTGTTGACAGAATGCATATAACTAGGAAAGATAAGTTCAACTGCACCACATGCACACTTGGTAAGATGACACAGTATAGGAGTAGAGAACCTGACAAAAAGGCCCAACAGCCTTTAGATTTAGTCCACTGTGATGTAGTTGGTCCTGTAAACCCACCAGCACGAGGAGGTTACAGGTACAGCATCTCCTTTATTGATGATTACTCTGGAGCTCTTAGAATTTACCAAATTAAAAGTAAGAGTGATACTGTGACAGCTATGAAAAGATACCTTGCAGAAACAGCACCATATGGGAATATCAAACGCCTAAGATGTGACCACGGAACAGAGTTTACGAACAAGGAGTTCAGAACACTCTTAACAGAACAAGATTAAACAAGAGTTCTCTGCACCCTATTCACCTCATCAGAATGGCACAGTTGAGAGATCACACAGGTCAATATTTGACATGGCCCGCTGTTTGCTGATTGAGTCAAAATTACCTAAAGATATGTGGAGTTATGCTGTGAAGACTGCCTGTTACATCAGGAATAGGTGCTATAACTCCAGGACTCAAAAGACCCCAGTAGAAATGCTTACTGGAAGACGGCCAAACATAAGCAAAATGAATGTCTTTGGAACAAGATGTTTGCATATAGACAGAGAAGTAAGAAACTAGATCCAAGGAGTAAGGAGGGAGTATTTGTGGGCTATGATGATCGAAGTCCAGCCTACTTGATATACTTTCCTGATACTCAGACTATAAGAAAGGTAAGAATAGTTAAATTTGTGGATAACTCATCTTGTAAGACAGAATCCCCAAGTGCCGAGCAAAGTTTGAGTGACGACTACATTTTGGTGGAGACGAGGCTCCAGCAAAAACCACTTCAAGCGGCCCAAGATGAGACGCCAGCTGACGCTGATGGGGACAGGAAGTGTCCAGCTAAAGACCAAGAAGGAATA
>BOPN01001864.1:110000-112500 GCA_017312705.2 Penaeus japonicus
ATAGGAAGGATCTGTGGCGTGGCTTTAGAACTAGACTTTCTTTTTGTGGGTATTTTAGGATGTTAGAACGTCGTGTATTGTCGTTTGAGTTGCATTAGTGTTTCCAGTCGTCCCAGGTTCCTCCCCCCTTTCCTTCTCACTCTCTCCTCGCTCTGCCGTTGTGTGTTGTGTAGTTCATACTGTGGCCTGACTATTTGTTTGTATTTTAAACTGTCCTTTGAATGTGGTTGGATTTTTTTTTTCTTTCTCTCTCTCTTTTTCTCCTGTAGTTCTTTTCTCCGCCTCTTTCTACTTCCTTCTCCTTTTTCACCTTCCTCGCCTCCTCCCATTTTTCATTCATGCCTTCCTCCTTTCATTATCATTTCTATTCGCTCGTAACTTCTTCCTCCTTCTTTCCTACCTTCCTTCTCCCTTCCCTCATGATTCAAATATGCATTCGGCGTTATAGAAAAGAGTGGTTAAACCATGCAGGTTTGCATGAAAGCAACATAAACTCAATGACATCTCTTTTATTTCATGGACTGCCTGTCCTACAATACTTGTTGATATTTCCTTTAAATGCCTTAATGAAAAAAGGCATATTAAAAAAAAAAAAATCATTTCTGATGATTAATTTTGTCACGTCTTCCAATTTGAAAGTTGTTTACAAGATTTTGTTAGTTTTTTTTCTAAATATGTCAAAATATTACGCTCCGAGCTTTCCTTACCATACTAATATTTATACTTATAAACAGATGGTGGAATATATATCCGGAGTATGCTTTTGGTCATGTTCTTTAAATAGATGTATGTCTTTTTCTATACGTTAAAAGAACATTTAATTCCCAAGGTTAACTGGATGTAAAGTATTCATTAGTTTAGTTACTTTGATTTCATACCATTTGAGTATATGCAGGGAGTGTCTAAAGTAAATGTAAAAAAAAAACGAAAAAAAAAGAGAGATTTTTTTTTTTTTTTTTTTTTTTTTTCAATTACTTTTGACACTCCCTGAAATCAAAGTAACTAAACTAATGAATACTTTACATCCAGTTAACCTTGGGAATTAAATGTTCTTTTAACGTATCTTGATAATTTACGGCATGCACATCCCATGGAAATATGCAATATATAATATGTAATAGTGATGAAGCGAGGAAGCTCTAAGAGGATGTCTTTTTCGATGATCAGATAAATGTTATTTTTTAATACTACTCATGCAATTACATGCAGTGAATGATCAAAGTCTCTCTTATTTGGACTTATACCAACAGATGCCTTTTTATATGACAAATGAGAGAAAGTATATCTGCACAAAACCCATTATTCTTTGATACAAGATTGTTTTTGTTTGCTGGTATTGCATCCGATTAGTGCAAATGAGAAAGTTTAGGATTTATGTGTGAATTTATAAGGGCCCTTTGCATATCTACAGACTCATAAGGTGAATTTGCGAAGTAGATGCTTCGCCGGGCTTATGTGCATTGAGGTAAGCCCGCCTGTGTCAGCGTGTGCTGTCTCGTGAGAGAATGTGTCAACGTGTGTTGACTCGATCCGAGCTTGGTCCCTACCCACCGTGCTGACCAGGCATGGCGGTGACCGCTAGGCGACAGTGGAAACTCACGGGCCTGGTCGGGGCTCGATCTGCCGACCACGGGGATGTGAGGTCGGCACGCTATCCATTGCGCTATCCTAGCGTACTGTACTGAAATCACCGAAGCGGAAGCGGGACAGATAAGTCTGATGAAGAGTTGAGGTGAAGAAAACAGTTAGGAAAATGAAGAAAAGTAGTAATTTTAATAGTGGGAGGACGAAACTGTTTTGTAAAGATGTTGTCATGTCCACTCGAAACTCAGGGAGGTTTCAGGTAGGATGAGATCTTGGTCTTGGGTTGATTGTAGTCTTGAGGGTGAGTAAGATGAAGAGGGTGAGGAGGAAGGGCTCTTGATCTTGTAGCTTGGGGTAGGTTGATCTTGTAGGTTGAGGTAAGGATAATTGATTTCAGTTTATTTTATTCAATCTTAACATTTTTTTTTCTTTTTTTTAAGCATGGAAAGCGGAACAGAAAGTAGTTTAAGGAGCTTGAGAGATAGTGAAAAATGAAACTTAGGAGATAAAGTGAGAGTTAGAAAGTTAAGCACAGTGAAGAGAGTATCAGCTTTTTATTTTAGGTCTGCCAGGAGAAGGAAGTTGGAGGATAGAGTACAGGTGCGCCTTTGGCAGCCGAACAAAGCCATGGGTCAACCCCTCGGGAGGCAGTCCCGAGCAATGACTATCTTGAATAATGGAGGTATGTAAAGTGAAGAGGAAGTGATGAAGGGAGCTAGAGGGAGAGTGGAAATTAAATTTGAGAGGAGATCAAGTGATAGAAGGGAAGCAGAGAAAGCTGAATAAAGGATAAAGTTTGTAAGCCCATGGGAAAGAAGTGAGAGAAATAGCATGCATGTGCGCCCTTAGTAGCTGAACAAAGCCCTGGGTCAACCCCTCGGTAGGCAGCCAGATACCAGAACACCTAGCATGCTAT
>BOPN01001864.1:125000-130000 GCA_017312705.2 Penaeus japonicus
ATATATATATATATATAGAGAGAGAGAGAGAGAGAGAGAGAGAGAGAGAGAGAGAAAGAGAGAGAGAGAGAAAGAAAGAAAGAGTAGAAGAGAGTAGAGAATCAGGATTCTCGAAAGAAGGTGAGCAGGAGACTATATATATATATATATATATATATATATATATATACAAATACAAATACAAATACAGAGAGAAAGTGGAGAATCGGATTTCTCGTAAGAAGATGAGCAGGAGAAGAACTAAGATGGCAGCTAGCTACCTAAAATGAAGAATTAGAGGGAGAAACTAAAAGGTGGGGGGCGTAACCCCTGGCTGGTTTGAAAATATGCGTTAGCTTCTGATGCAAACCGTCTGTGTCACTTGGCAAGGCTAGTGGTCCTGGTTCGTAAGTAGTTAGATTGTTTCGTTACCGGAGCAGGCGTTAGAGTGCCATATATATATATATATATATATATATATATATATATATATATATATATATATATATATATATATATATATATATATATAACGAGACTGAGGACACGGAAGTGATATAAACACATTTCTCCAACATTCGTTTAATAAATTTGTTATGAGTGACCATCACCATTCATCAAAATATAAAATTCTTCACAACAATACTCAACAATGTATATATATATATATATATATATATATATATATATATATATATGTATGTGTGTGTGTGTGTGTGTGTGTGTGTGTGTGTGTGTGTGTGTGTGTGTGTGTGTGTGTGTGTGTGTGAGTGCATCTATCTTGATCAGGTAACACAGTTGCTCACTTAATGAGATATGGCTTACAGATCACTCATACAGACAGACTTAACATGTATAAGACTTATAAACTCTAAACAGACTTTTTTTTTATTATCCCGTATCAAATGAGAAATTAATGGTGACTCAGACAGAAAATGTACGGTAAATAAATATAATTGTTCAAAGTTGTGATAAAAAAAATCAAGATATGCCAATGAAATCTGGTTACAAAGACTTTTTTTTTTTTTTTTTTCTTTTCTTTTTTACAATGGCGTCACTGACATGAGTGGAATCTGAAAATACCAAATCAATGAAATAAGAGGTTTCCAATGACATTCTTTTTCACACACATCTGGTGTGGTTTTCAGCATATTTGCTCAGGTGGGAAATTATTTTGTGATCCAACACCAACAAATTTTTAAAACTCTTGTATTCGCTTTTTTTTAAATTAATTTATTTATTTTAATTTTTTATTTTTATTTTTTTACTTGATATAGGCTAAAGTGGCTATTGGTGATTGTAAGAGATCTTCGGAAATTTATATCAAGTATGAAATGCAGTCAAATGCGGCAATTGATACGAGAAATTAACTATAATAGTATTTGCTGCTTCTGCTCTGAATTAAGTTGCAGTAAACAGCTTTTTAATTCATAGCAGCAAAAATGCCTTGGGCAAATGATGATCACCATAAGATCTAAAAAAAGAAAGAAAAAAAAGTACATAAGTTCTTTGCTGTACTGCCCCATGTCGCCCAATCAATTATTCCAGTAAATGTTTCTCACAGACTGGCTCAAAGTTCACCCGAAAAGAAATTGAAGGGCATTTGTGAATATATTAGTACATAGTGTCCTTTGTTTACCTTCTGAAATCGTTTAAATCCTCAGATGAACCACCAAGCCAACGGCCTAACGGTTCAGTCAAGTACTTTATAGGAGTTACCAAAGTACTTACCTTTCCAACCACAATTTTAATTAAAAAAGGACAAGGGGTCACTGGGCATTATTATTAGGCTATTTTCCATAGGCTCCATATCAATGTAACATAAACAATTGTTTTTATTCCGAAGGAATGGCAATTTGGCTGATTATCCTGCTTTCGAATTAATACCCGAGTTATTGAAAGATAATTTAATATCACCCACTATCCAAGTATTAAAGACATGCCTTATCTCGACATAAGATATTAAATTAAATACATTTTATAAAACCTTAAAGTTCACATTATCACATACCTCTTTTCATCGATCTTATAAAAGACTGACCTTTAAAACAAATGAAATTTAAGAGACTAAGGACATTTCTAGTTATCTAAAATTTCTCACAAGGACTATTCATGAAAACGGGAAAAAATCAGCTGATTTGAAACATGGTGCTCAGACTTCGTTCTGTACAGCAAGGTATCAAAATGGTCAGAAACTAACAAAACAACAATATTTCCGAAGTTGAAGAATACCTTATCGACGAAAAATTCATAAGTAGGATGATGTACAAAAGTCATTGTCTGGAGTGGCTATTTCGGCCATTTTGTGCAGGTGACTATATCAATCATGTATGACATTCTTGGGAAATGGATAAGTGAGAGAATCTTTCCTGCCCGTCCTATAATTAATTGTTTTAGAAATGTTTTACACACTTTGGCACGGTTAGGGTGACTAACTTACCCTAAATATGGTAGGCCTATCTTTCTCCTCGAACTTGAGAACCAAAGTAGCAGCACCTAGGGATTCTAAATAAGGACAGATGAGAGAACGTTTTTACATCTTCCCTTCTATTTTTTGTTTACAATTCACATCATCACAAGTGTTGTTACTCTTAATATCATGTTGAAGTTGCTATTATCAATATTTCACTTGATCATAACCATCACTCACTATAGGCTAGGCACGCACGAGCCACTTTTTGCCAGGCTACAGTTGTGGCTCACTGGTCGTTTCTCCAAAGCATCTATCATAAGCATTACCATTAACTATAACTGGTATATCAGAAACGAAAGACAAAGTAATAAAAATACACAAGATACCCGCTACAGAAAAGTTCACCTTTTCCCCTCTCAGAGCTAACTTTAGATCCATTTGAATTTCTCCGTTAGTGCTTTTAGAAACATGAAATGATATCCTGTATAAACAAATCATATAAGTTTTCCTGAATGTTCCCGTACGTTCGTATTTGTTAAGTTTAATTTCCAGGCGTTGCACCCCCCCCCTTCAAAAAAGAAATGAAAATGGCGGCACTGACAAGGTTCTAAAAAAAAAAAAAAAAAAAAAAATAGCGTAAGGGTCACCCCAATCAACTAAAGAAAGAAAGAAACCAATTTTTAAATAGAACTTCGAACACACCCAAGCTTATCAAAGACCATAACTTACCAGGAAATATCAACGAGCAGGCTAATCCCTTCATGAATTGTGACGGGGAACAGCCACTATTCCTCATTTAACCTATAATAGGAAATCCTTACAGATCTCCGTCTTGGATTCCGCCGTGATAAATGCACTGGATTACAATAGGAGAGAAATCCCACAAGGTGTGGCATCATTACCAAGGCAAAGGTTTGAAGTAGGACATGCAGGGGTGTGGGTGATTCTATAATGATACGTGATAATACTAATAACGATAATAGTAATGATAAAATGATGATAATAATAAAAGTCGGCGAGATAAAGGAAGCCAATCTATTCGGGATTTAGCAGGAGTGCCGCAGGGCTATGTTTTGGAGCCACTACTGTAGATCTTTCTTGATGATATCATCCATTCGCCACAGAACCGCAGATAAAACGCAATAATCAAGATTTTAAAAGAATATCATAGTGATAAATAAACATCATGACATTTTTAGCATTACCCACAGCTCCCGTAAACTTTGGGGAAGTGGGATGAGTATGTACAATAACAGTGATTTGGTTAGAAAGATCATGTGTTTTGTACTTGACTCCTCTTGTTTTGAAGAGAAGGCGCATAACTTTGCAATTCTTTGGTTATCCTTGTTTGATTGGTTACGCTTCACGCAATGGGAATAGCGCACAGACCCAGTTAGAGACAAGGCGGACATAAGTCTCATGTGGGAAACACTACAGACTCTAGGATTGATATGAAACAGGAGTGTAAACATTTATGAAACGTCTTTTGTATCAAGAAGTCTGTTACGACCTTTTATACCCTACAGTAATCATATCAAAGTATTACCGTCGACTTTGCAACAAATTACAACTCTGAAAAACTACGTCGGTCTCAGAAAGGACTCTAACCCCAACAGAGCACTCTGACATCCAACTGACGTCAGCAGGACGGGTCCCTCCTACTCATCCGGCCGACGGACTTCGAGCTGACGGTTTCCTGACCATTTGCTACTGTTTGCTATCGAATTATCCATTCACTAAATCAGGAGCAGGTCGGCGACTGACTCTTCCCGAACATAAATATGGCTAGTTTTCTACATTTCCGACAGATGTCCTGCACTGCTGAAATGTTTGTTGTATTCGTTTTCCAAAGATTTGAAGCTATTCTACCATCAGTATCTGGCCAGAAAAGTTAGTGTAAATAAAGTCAAACCTTACATGTCTGTTTTTCCCGCTACATGATAGGAAACGCTGTTAAACGGCCAGAAAACGGGCGGGTACATTGTCTGTCCGACGTTACTCTGACGTCAAAGTACACTGAAGGAAAAACATTTATAGACGCCATGACTGAAAACTTGAAGCCCCAGGTAATGCTAGTTAATAATTTATAATCAAGCTGAAGGTATGCTGTTCTCCCACAAAAATCTGGTTGGCTAAAATGTTAATGAATTATCAAGGCTAGAAGACGTAAATTACTTTATACTGAAACATTCTAATCGTTTACTGGAAGATTTCAACTGCCTTAAGAATTTTCTTAACATTTTAAACTGATATTACTCTATATACTTATTTATTTTTATTACGCGAATATTTCCTGTCTTTGAAAGTCGCTTTCCTCACAGCATCGAGTAAGAAGAAGAAGAAGAAAAAGAAGAAGAAGAAGAAGAAGAAGAAGAAGAAGAAGAAAGAAAGAAAAAAAAGGAAAAAAATATATATCCCTATACTTAAAGACCCAAAGATGTATTGAAAAAAAATATAAATAGATGTAATGATTAACAAGACAGGTATCCATGAAAATATTTTTTTTCCCCAAAACACAAGAAAGTGAATATAGACCTATGAAGAAGAATAACAACACTTACATATTCACAAAGAAAGATTTACTGGAGTCGAAACAAGGTCTCATCAC
>BOPN01001864.1:137500-140000 GCA_017312705.2 Penaeus japonicus
CCTCTGCAGTTTCTCCACCCACTGCTGTGACTCCTGCTTGGTGGGCAGAGGAAGAGGATGGGCCCTGTCCTTACTCTCCTGGGGCAGGCGGTCTGAGTGCCTCCCTCGGAAGCTGCTAAACCACTTCTCCACCTCCTGGTCGCAGCAGAACACATTGGTGACTCCCCGCGCTTCCAGCAGCTGCGTGGCAGTGTGGACGATGCTCCCTGAAGTGGATGGAAGCCCGACGTCTATCAGTTGCAGGAGCAAAGCCTCTACTACAGCAAGGACCTCTGGGCTGTCTGTTGGCGGAAAGGAACCATAGGTATGTAAGACTCACAGAAAATGGATGCTATTTCATATGACTGTGGATATTTGTGGGCTTTAAAGCTAATAGAGAACTTTTGTTGTTATTTGTGGGAAAATCAGCCAAATAAATTATCAATTTTTAAAACTATCCTGTACAACAAACATATTCCAAAAGTAATTTTGCTTGCAATATCTTTAATCTATTTCAGAATGCATCACAATAGTTGTCTTTAGACAGAGCTCTCTCTCTCTCTCTCTCTCTCACATACACACACACACACACACACACACACACACACACACACACACACACACACACACACACACACACACACACACACACAGTGTCCCTTACATGTTTTATGGCAGTGTTGTTGTTGGTGGTCCATAGTTGCTGTAGCAGCTGCAAATATTGAATTCATTTATATATATTGTACATATATTTACATAACATAAATCTTTTCATGTGTCTTCGTAGAAATATAAAAGAAGCAGGGTAGATCTACCTTGGATTATAACCTTTCATATATGGAATGAAATAATTTTGTTGATTATTAAAAGAGCAAATCTTGACTGATAAAAATATTAAGGACAATTATAGATCAAGCAAACTCTATCCCATCTTTTCTGCACCACATCTGTTAGTATGAATGATGTTGCATTTACTGAATCTACTAATAACAGTTTAGGTATGTTAATAAGTGTATAAAGTCAAAAGGATCAGTTACAGCATAATCTATCTATAAAAACCTGAAGAAGGACACATACGTGAAGCATTTGATACTGCAGCATGTAACGAGGAAATAGGGTGAAGCTTGGGCATCGCGGACTCTCTGGTGGTGTGGGGCAGACTAGACGAACGTTGGTCTCCTGCGCCCTGTCCTTGTGCGCTTGATACCAGGTTCACAGGCTGGTGATCTGATGTGGCCTGAGTCTGCAATCTCTGCAACATGGCTGGAGTTCTCTGATCACTTAACAAGAGCCCCTGTATGCTGTGTGATAAGTTGGGCTGTGGCTGCTCCATCATGCTGTGACCCTGGAGTCTCGGCGGCATAGGCGGTGGGGGTTGTTCAGGGTGGGCACGCACGTGGAGGTTGTGTGGTATGGCTGCTTGTCGCTGCTCTGGCAAGATGTGACGAGTGTGGTTGATGACCCCGTAGTTCCGTGTGGCAGAGGCCTGCTGGCTGGAGTCGAGGGCAATGGGCCAGGATGTGTGGTGCATGTGCCTCATGGCTGCCTGAGCAGGGTTCATCTGCAAGGGAGATCTCCCAGGAGGGTCAGAGCTCGGCCCCATGAAGGACAGGGGAGGAGGTGCAACCCGCTGCGTTCTCACAATCATACTTACATCTCGCACGGAATTCATCATTGCTGCTCCTCCCATGAACATGAGTGGTGGCGCATGAGAGCCATGGCTTCCTGGCCTGCTGGCATTCCAGCCGTTGCTCTCCTGGGCAGCAGAGGAGTACCTGCTGTAGCCAACTGGAACCCCCTGGCCTGCGCTCTCCCTCATCCTCATTGCTTGCTCATAACTAAACATTCTTGATGCTGATGAGGTTTGCTGCAGAGGAGAGTGAGGCAACAGAGCAGCATTATGCATGTGGGCCGGAGGGGGGAGGGGCGGGGTGTACATTCTCCTCTGGTGAATCACCGACGAGGGCTGGCCGTGGACCTGGGCCATCGGGGCAGCACTCGCCTCCGTTCCAGGGTGGACTGGCACTGCTGACCGGCTAGGGTGGAGTGGGGGCAAGGCTCGCTCACTTCCTGGGGCACTCTGTCCGTGCAGGACTGATGCTATTGGCCGGCTTGGTCCTGGAGCAGCTGCTCTGGGTATGGGTGTCGATACACTTGTGCTGGGTCCTGGGGGAGGCAATGCATGTGTAGGGGGTAAGAGAGTTGGGGGGTTGTGCATTGGCATGGTCTTGGGGTGTGAAGGCTGCTTCTGGGTGGGTGCTGCTGTCTGCTTGCTTGGTGCACCAGTCTGCACTGCTGTGGTAGTAGAAAATGAGAGAGCACCTGACAATGCACTGGCACCATCTGCATCCTGGATGGAAGCGTTTGGCTGCGGCTTCGGCTTCAGCCCAAAGAGCCTGGGATCCATCAGGAACTGACTCCCCTCCAGGGAGTCGAGTGCCCGATTCTTCATGCGCTTCTTGGCTAACTTGTAACCAATCAAAGAAGCGAAGGTCCTCTGCCCCTGGCTGAGGCGATCATT
>BOPN01001864.1:145000-147500 GCA_017312705.2 Penaeus japonicus
GTATGTGTAAGTGTAAGTGTATGTGTGCATGCGTGTGAGTGTGTGTATGTGTGTTTGTGTGTTTATATATATATATATATATATATATATATATATATATATATATATATATATATCTTTATATATATATACAGTATATCCATATATCTACATCACTTGTATATAATGTGACCTGTTTATCTATCAAGACATATAACCATCTATCTCTCACACAGATACACTCTCATGTAAGCATGTATCATTACACAAGTATCTATCATTATGCATATATGTAAGTATGAATTAATTAACAAAGAAACATATAATTTTGATAAATCTTACTATTCAGTAAACCACATCCTATTTTCCATTCTCCCTTCCCTTCTTTCTCTCTCTCTTAATTTCTTTCTCATAACTCAACTCTGTAATGAACTGTAGTCTACCTTACAAAAAACATAAAACTACATGAAAGTTAAAATACTTAAGAATATCAGAGAAATGTGAATACAGTGACCAAAATTTCCTTCCATTGTAGAAATAAACAAGCGATTGGTCTTAGCAATCACTAATTGTTTATATTATTTATGATTTTTTTTTTTCGGGGGTCAACTTCTGGAGCAACCGTAATCAGCACATCTCTTCATAAAATAACTAAACAATTACGAACTTTTAAAAGCTCATAACATCAATTTTTATCAACCATTATTTCCCCAAACAAAAGAGTATCTTTCCAGTCAACTTGAAAACACATATGTAAAATAAGGACAAAAAACGTGAAAAAAAACATATATATTACTTCAGAAGGAAATCAGTCTAAGTTAAATAATTCAACAAAATAATCAGACGGAAAAAATCCCAAACTCACCTTTCTTGGTGAGTTCGACCCTCATAGCTTCGGTCAGTTTCTTGCGCCTGCGTCTCCTCTTGGGCTTCTGAGTTCCTTCGGCAGGTTTCGTAAGCCCTTCTGCAGGAGTGAGAGGAACTTGGATGCTGATCAGTTCTCCCATGGCATTTTCCAGCGTAATGGGACCCTCTTTGACCTCAACCAGCTGCGGGAACACCTTGGCGAGTTGGACTTTTTCTTCGGGAGTAATGACGATGGCCTTTGGACCCTCAATGACGCTCTTAGACTGGCTACCTCCGCTCACAACCTCAGCTGAAATGTTTAAAATCATGTTTTTTTTTCCTTCTGTTGCAGATTCTACTTCAAGCTAATGTCAGAGACTTAAAGCTCACCTCCAATAACACACGGATACCGACTGCCGAAGTAAGACACTTAGCAGAAAACAAACAAACTCGAGGAACTGTGAAAGGCGAAAGAACAAACAATTACCTCAGCCAATCAGTGACAAGAATGATGACAGGTGGCCAATCATCGTTCGAGATCGACTGTTTGGGGGTATTGCCTCCACAAATGATTACCTCTATGGCTTATGATGTGAAAATCTACTATTTACTCTGAATGAAGTGTTTTTTGTTTTTCATTTTTTCAAACTGTATCATTTAGGGATCGTATTATTTAAGAAGAATAAAGAAATTGGGGTAAATCAATATGTGGAAATCGCTTACAACTGTTTGCACGAAACCACCAACTAATATAACTCTAGGTAATTGTTAGATTAATGTACCTTTCTAAAGCCTATCTTCCTACTATACGAGTCATCACCTTTGATTTGTTCCTTTATTAATTCATCTGTTTATCCATTAATTTAGTATGCCAACAAAACTATTCAATAAAACAATATTTTGTGTAAAACCTCGTTAATTCGACATCCTTATTTTCACACAACATTTATCCTTGTTTTTCTTCCTCTCGTGTTCCTGTTCATATGATCACAGATCGTTCTCACAACCACTGCTTGTTGTGAGTGTTATTCATCTTACAGAAATGATAATGATGATCATGTATGAATAACAATGTAAATAAATGAAAATATAGAAGAGAAATCAATAAAAAACTAATAGAATACTAGCAGTAAATAAACAAATGAATGAAAGAGGATTACGCTGATGTACACTACTAAATTAGTGAATAAATAACAAGAAAACTCCTAGTTCTTACTTTCAGCAAGTGCTCTGAAGGCCGCCATGGAAGAGTAGGGCACCGCCAGACTCCTTACAACGTTATCTGCAGAAGGAGTTGCAGGAAGAGTTTTCTTCTTCTTGTTCTTCAACTTGATAGAGAGCGGCCCAGGACGAGGAATCTCTTCTTCCTCCTCTCTCTCCCGCCTCGCCTCCACCAGTAGGTTGTTCTTCCTGTTGGCCTTCTTCTTGGACTTGGGCGCTGGTTTCCCTTCGTCCTGCATCTCCGACACCGCATTCAGGAGCGAGCACACGGCCACGCTCTCCCCCAGCACCGTCCGGATGATGGCGCTCACCCTCGGAGACTCCTGCTCGGTCCTCGTGCCGCCCTCCGCCGGCCCTCTTCCTCCCGCCGAAGGTCCTCCTCCTCCTCCCCCATCTCCTCCTGCACCTCCTTGCCCTCCGTCTGCGTTCTCCTGAAGGTGTACAAGAGGGATTT
>BOPN01001864.1:157500-165000 GCA_017312705.2 Penaeus japonicus
CTAAAATTACACATAAACTTGTACAGTGCGTTGCGGCTTCATGCTTAACCTGTTGCAGACCTGGTATATTACACTCGTCCATTCACTCGTTACAATACAAGAGCCATATTTGTGTTCGTCATTTTTAAGTCTGTTACTAACTCGAGAAACTTATATGTGCCTTCTGACAGTGTTTATCAGTGTTGTAGCAGACGAAAATTGTAGCATTGGGCCCGTACAAGCTCATTATGTTCTCTTTATACTTGTGCTTACGACTGCAAGTGCCACATCACAAATCACATTGCAAAAGCTGTTTTAAGGGATGTAGATCACCTTCCTCTTATCATTCTGTCTGCATATCCTTCATCAACAGTTCCTTAGAGCTGGAGTTGAGGTCAGCATCTGGCTGTGTGCAATCGCTCTAGAAGGTTGGCTCTCAAGGCCTTCTTTCCTGCTGGTGTTAGGAGAGAGTGGTGCCATCTACTTGTGGGATTTTAAACTAAACCTATTCGATGTGTATTACGGCAATTATGGTATTTGTAATTGCAATTGGTATCATCAGTCCGTAACTATATCTCACTACTCATAGTGTAACAGAGAAACAGTGATTCAATCCCCCCTTCACCTTTAGGTCATATAAGCCATCACGACTACTGGCACCTATGTGATGCCACCGCCGTCAAGCTAGAAACTCGTTTGGCATTTATGCCATGCCACCCGTCCGCAACAGGTAAAATGTCATTTCACCCCCCCCCCCCCCATCGATCTGCTTCTATCTCAGACCGAACGGAATATCTACCCCGGCCAATTCTTATTCGTTCGACTGACTGACAGCACAGACAAAACTGGCCTTTGGGCGTCGATGTTGATACGGTATGAAACAAATGTTCATTGCTTGTTGGTCTGAGAGGTTTTCTAAGTACCTGCAGAATGCGTATGTAAAAGGTAAGAACCGCTAGATTTTTAAAAGAGAAATGAAGAAAAAAATAAGCAGATGGTCACGTAAAGCGGACAGATTTTATCAATCTACCACGAGGGCAAAGGTCCAAAATATCTGTCACATCTGCGCGCCAAGACGTGATGTGATGTCACCACCCACATTCAGTGAACGTGCAGAGTGCGCTGATTGGTTGCGGCTCTCGAGCTGTGATTGGTTGCCGGGTTTATTACGATTTTTCTCGATTTGTTTTTGGGAACTGAGCTTAATTTTGAAGGACCAACTACTTACTGCCCGGCATTGCTTCGTTTTGTATGCCTGAAATATATAATTTTCCCGAGTAACCTCTTATATCAAGTTAGAATACCATAGGGAAATAAACAGAAATGATCTATTCTTTCCATTTTGATGTACAAGGGTGAGAATCGTATCTAAATTCAGTAATCTGCCTAAATTACCGAGAGTGACGTCATGCGTTACCGACTACGTCATTACTACGTCACTCCTTACCAGATAGTAGATGAATTTCCGAATACGAAAGCCATATGGACGAGCACGGTAAAGCTGTGTCATACTAACACTTTTTCCGTGGGCTTTTATCGTTGTCTTTCCAAAAACCGTCGTTTTTTAACGTCTCTCGTCACACTACTATGTCTTCGACCATATCAATAAAACAACAAACGTCCCAACAAACAAACAAATAAATGATAAATTGTAAAAATACATGAAACATGTGGAACGTAGAATAAATTGATACTAAAAGAATATAACAAGTACAAATTTCACAAAGAAAATAATCATATAAATCAAATGGTACATTAGTAAGTAAATATAGTACCAATTAGATGAATAAGTGACTGGTACATTAAAAAACAAGTGTGTCCCTTGAGAGAGTCGTCAGCAAATTCGAGATTATTTCACACCTGTGCCAAATGTTCGTCTGCCATGCCAAAGAAATTTCATTTACCAATCACGTGTTTCTACTTCTCGTACTTTGAGATTTTAGTAACTGAATTAAAATTGATTAAATCTCTAATGGTGATATTACTACTACTATAAACAGCATCATTTGAAACGAAAATGTAGAGAATATATGAAATTAAATTGCTTCTACTAATGGGGTAACTACATAAAACCAGAAAAAAATGTGTTCACAATAGTAAAAAATACTACTGAAATTACAGAACTAAAAGGCAACTTTCATTACCTACAATTTCAATTACAATAGTTTTTTTGGGGGGTAAACAATCTTGGTAGGCCTACATTTAGCTAAATAACATTGCCTTGCAACTGAGTTCGTTATATCAATAGTTATTTCAGAGTTTGTTTTCTATCTTTTTACAACCTCGCCCCCTATACCACTTTGCCATTGCTTTTGCGATCTTACATCATAAGCCGTAATATGAAAATACTCCCTTTATTAATAAAAAACAAAAAAACAAACAAAAGGAGATTAAATGCGTTTTTTTTATTGTCTTTTCACTAACGAGAAATTTCTCTGGAAATACCCCCGTCTCGCAGGTTAAGAACCATCGACTTTAATACTTCTAGGTTAAATCTGGGTGGTTGAAAGAAGTACACCATATCTATACATTTTTTTATTCTTGTTTTATCTTCAATCATCATAGTCTAAACGTCACCTTACTTATTCTGTTTTACTGCCACAGTGACAAAGTTATCCGAAAGCCAAGACAAATAAATCCATGACCGTTATTTTTTGAACGAGTCCGTGGGCGGGGCTAGAACTCGTCACGTGACATTATTTAAGGGAACATTGCTCTAAATTCGTATATCCTGACTATTCACTGCAGAATGCGACAGATTGAGTGCCTGGTTGGAAACTTTATTTACACGAAAATGAACATACGCTGTAAAAACCCAGGATAAGATGTCTGAACAGCAACTTTGAATGAAATAACGAGGTTCATCAATCAAACATTATCGTTACATCCCTGGAGGACTACATTTAAGTGCTCACCTTTATCGTTTATCTAATCGGATAAAAAATATTATTGATGACATAAAACAAAATCATGATTTCTTCTTATCATTAAAATTCCAAATGATACACTTGATACGAACTATTTTTGGGTAATCACAGGTTGCAGAAATTGATGCTGACCGAGGTGGAATGTAAACATCCCGTCTTGAAAATGAATCTGCAACTCAATCTGCTGTTGCATCTGGGCCATCATTTCTGCATTAGCAATTGCAGCAGGTCTCTCTTCTCATTTTTGTTGTTGAATCTTGTGTAGCGTTGAGCATTGAGCTGATACTGCTACTGCAGCTAGGCCTACATTGGAGGGAGGGAGAAAGGGAGAAAAAGAGGGAGAGAAGGAGGGAGGGAGAGGAAGGAAGGAGAGGAAGGGAGGAAGGAAGGAAGGAGGGAGGAGGGAGGAAGGGAGGGAAGGAGGAAGGAGACAGAGAAAGAGAGAGAGAGAGGGAGGGAGGGAAGGAGGAAGGAGGAAGGAGACAGAGAAAGAGAGAGAGAGGGGGAGGGAAGGAAGAAGAGAGAGAGAGAGAGAGAGAGAGAGAGAGAGGAGGGAAGGAGGAAGTAGAGGGAGAGAGAGGGAGAGAGAGAGAGAGAGACGCCATGACACAAACGAAAACAACCCATCCAAAGTCATTCCAGAGAGCGGGCAACTCGAGCTCGCTGGAACTTCTCAAACAGTCACCCGAAAGAGCGTTTGATTTCCATCTTAGGTGTAATCACCATTAGCCTGATATTTACCGTTATCTTTACGTTTATTTCCCCCCGAACACTCAAGAACCCCAACCCTTCTTAACATCACCGATTCCAACTCTCTGATCATATATCATAAATGATTTACCTCAGGTTCCCCTTATCATAAAAGTGACCAAGATAAGACGGCGCTCGAATCCCCTGGCCGCCACTTTGCTCGTCCTGGCTAAGTGGTCCTCTTACATCCTGTCCTTCAATTGCAAGGACCGATAAAGATTGCAAGTTAACCCTTCCTCCGTCACACCCTTGTGCTTCCTTCCCCCTTAAGGTTGGAAAGGATGCCGGATATGATTCCCTCCTCGGGTTGTGTCATCAATCATCTATTTATATTCCTCTTTTTATTGCGTGATTCTCTTTCTCGCTCTTTCCCTCTTCCTCTTCTTCTCCCTCTCTCCGTTCCCCTAAAGAAAGTTGGAAAGGATGCCGGATATGATTCCCTCCTCGGGTTGTGTCATCAATCATCTATTCGTGTTCCTCTTTTTATTGCGTGTTTCTCTTTCTCGCTCTTTCCCTCTTCCTCTTCCTCTCCCTCTCTCCGTTCCCCTAAAGAAAGTTGGAAAGGATGCCGGATATGATTCCCTCCTCGGGTTGTGTCATCAATCATCTATTCGTGTTCCTCTTTTTATTGCGTGTTTCTCTTTCTCGCTCTTTCCCTCTTCCTCTTCTTCTCCCTCTCTCCGTTCCCCTAATAGGATCTCCTTATGTCACATTCGACCCTAAGTGTTCATCAGTTTGCTCCTCACATGCGGTACATCCAGGCGTCTCATTTTCCTTGCCTGACACCCAACATCCTACATTTCCACACACGTCTTATGCTGCTCACAGTCTTCTCCGCATCTCCCATCCTGTATCTCACTTCACCCTTCCAGACTCCTCCCATCCTATATCTCACTTCACCCTTCCAGACTCCACTACCGCGACTCGTGAAAGCCCCGAGTTCATAAAACTTCCCGCTTCTTCCAATACCTACCCGTATTAGCTTCAGCGTCAGCGTTCTTCCTTCTTTGCGTCTCGTGCATAAATCTTGCTCCAATTTACACGCAGGTTCTGCCTCCCACATTCTCTCCCAAACACGCACTCTCGACACCGTAACTTTCCTCTCATTCGTCTTCCTAAATACTCCGCCCGGATAGACAGGAAACGGCGGAGGCGACACTACCAAGCCTTGTAGGAGGCCCTTTGCCTTCGGCCCTCTAGCTCTCCCAGTTTCTCGTCCTCACACAGGGCCGACTCTTCTCATACAAGTTCTTTCCTCTTCTCCCTAGCATATCACCAACAGCATATGATCTCCACAAGACCTTTTTCAAATTGAACATCGTCCACATGGGCTCTCTATCTCATATGTCCTATTTAATTCCCCGAGATCCATGAATACCACAGACAAATCCTAACCTTTTTTCCCCTTTTCAACGCACCTGTCTCACGGGACCCATACTACTCACCCAATCGAGACTTTACCAACAGCCGTCCAAGCACTTAACCTAACTTGTACTTCTGCAACTTCTGTTTTTGTATCTATCACCCTTTACTGTTTTATTTGTCCAACGGTACAATACACGTACTCCCTCTGTCAATAAGAACCAAGCCAGTTATAAGACTTTTTTTCTACCTCATCCGCCACACCACTGTAGTCTCCTCCCCCCCCCACCTTTATTCAGACAATGAAAACCGGGCGTCTTACTTAACTACATCATCTTAAAAAAAAAAAACTCTACTTCCCTTCTCATAATAGATGCATCGCCCCCCCCCCCTTACTCCCCCAAGCCTATTGCCCTGTCTACCTGTTAGTGAGACTATCCTCTCCTCCTGTTCATCACGAATATTTAACAAAACTTCACAATATTTCTGTGCCTCTCCTATCTATCTCATCACCTCGCAACACCTGTTAAAACTTCATAGACTGATATCATATACTAATAAATTATATAAATTTCTATATCACACTGTCAAACTATACCCTATATATAATACGTTATTGACTTATACACAATATAAACCCTTGGTATTCTCTCCCACTGGCATTCCCTAGCACGTCCAACCTCTCTCAAGATTTCATAGCAATGAGAGCTTGTCGAGCGAGAAGATATTTCAGGCACACAGCTTAGTGTTATCATACCTCACATTAGAAAAAAAGAAAGAAAGAAAAAAAAGAAGAGCGACATGTTCCTGGAGAAATACTACGAAGACTTTAACATAAAGGTAGAATTACAATGAATATAATAACATGAAAATAACGAACATTTCAAAACCTCTTGTAGCAAATGGACTGCTTGCGTGAACTGCAAGATATTAAAATAAGTCACATATGTCCTGATATTTAAAATTGGATTAGAAACTTTTAAATAGGAAACTAATAGCTTAAGATAATGATAAATTTGCATAAATTCTGCATAAATCATTATCAGAAATCAAAACAAATTGTATAAGTAAAATGTTCTATCTTCTTCATATGTCAAGTTCATCAAATATAAATAATTACTTTTAAACCAATTACGTAAAATAACACTCGATCAGAGAGTCTTTCTTGTAAGGAAACTGTTCACACAAAAACATCGATCGTAAACAAACAAATAACTTACAAGAACACCGATGAAAAAAAAGAAAAAAAAGAAAAAGAAAAACAAGTACAGTGACGAATGTAGAAAAAAATACCATGAACATGAATATGAAGAACATGACACAAAAGCTCGATATGTATATGCATTTCGTCAAAGTTTAAAGGTCAAAGTTCAAATTTCAAAGGTCGAAGTTCTTAACATGGTTTATACATATATATATATATATATATATATATATATATATATATATATATATATATATATATATATATATATATATATATATATATATATATATATGTATTTATGTATTTATGTAATTATGTATATATTTCTATATTTATATATCTATATATTTATATATATATGTATGTATGTATATGTATATGTATATGTATATGTGTGTATAAATATGTACATGTACATGTATATGTATGTATGTATAAATATATATATATATATATATATATATATATATATTTATATATATATATATATATTCATATCTTTATTTATATTATATATATATATATGTATGTATATGTATATATTTGATGAGAGATCGCGAAATATTCACTAGAAGACTATTTTCACTCCGAGCAACATTTGGCTGTAACGGTATTCAGCGATAAGGGCTGCGATAAAAGGGATGATGATGATGATGATGATGATGATGATGATGATGATGATGGATGATGGTGATGATGATGATGATGATGATGGTTATGGTAGTGTGGTGGTGATGATGGTGATGATCATATGATGATAATGATGGTGGTGGTGATGATGATAATGATAATGATGATGATGATGATGGTACGATGATGATAATGATGATGATGATGATAGTGGTGGTGGTGATGATTATGATGATGATGGTGACAGTGATGATGATGATAGTGATGATGGTGGTGGTGATGATGATGATGGTGTTGATAATGAGAAGGAAAATCCTAGCACAAGGACTCAACCGAAGCCAACCAAGACTTCCAGCCTCAAGGGCAGGCGGTGAAGGCGACCCACCACGCGGGCGACCACGAAGGCCTTCCCGCGGGAGAACCTACCGCAGGGTGTCCGGAGGCCGAGTTGGAGGGCTGGGAGCCGTCGAGGGGCGCGCCCGTGCCTCCAGCGGCGCTGCCGAGGGCGTCGGGCGAGAGGGCGTAGGAGGCGAGGGCGGCGGGCGCGTGGGCGGTCGGTCTCGGGGCGAGCACGGACGAGACGAGCGGGCGGCTCCTGGAGGGCGACACCTGGGTCAGGCTGGTCGAGGAGGACACGGGCACGAG
>BOPN01001864.1:170000-182500 GCA_017312705.2 Penaeus japonicus
TAGTAAACATCAGCTCAAATCAGACTGCCCTTGAGAATAACCTTGAATGTAATTACAAACCCGAACGAACTTGTGGTTTAAAATATAAGCGCCTCAAGAGTTTAAAACGAAAAACAAAGTAAGATTAGGATGAAGTTTAGAGTTGAGAAGAGGACTTCTAAAGTAATATCAACAGGAAAAGATGGGGGGAAAGCGGGGAAAAGGAATGAGAAAACAAAATAGACGAAAGTTTTGGGGGTAAAACACGACGCATAATGAAGACCTTTGAATTTAATCCCTTCAAACACGTAAAAAATCACAAAACGGATGATCACCTCCAGCCAAGTCATCCAAAATGTCGAAACCAAAAGCCAGACGCAATCTTCCAGAACCCGGACACGTGTTCACCGACCCCGAAGTTCTCGAAGCTTCCAGCAGCGAGACCCTCACCCACGTCAACGGAAAATTCCATCCGCCAGACATTTCAATTCGGTGTATGAAATCCGAGAGAAAATGTCATTGCTTCCAACTCAAAGTCAGTCTCTCTCTCTCTCTCTCTCTCTCTCTCTCTCTCTCTCACTCTCTCTCTCTTGAAGGGCGAACAACCAACTCCCCTGAGCTAAATTTGTTCCCATTTTCAATCCTCTCGCTTCGTGCCAGCAGAAAATTGTGTGGAGTGGTGGCTGCAGAAATGCACGAAGTCACACGAGCAAAAAGTAGAAACAGAATTAGACAGTGAGAATAGGAGAGAGAGAGAGAGAGAGAGAGAGAGAGAGAGGAAAGAGAGGAAGCCCCAAAACACCGAGGCTTTTGAAGCAGGCATTCGAGGACCCGAAGCTGTTGAGACGAAGTTGGAAGCATGCAAGAGTGAACAAAGCCCCCTCATCCCCCCCCCCCCCCACTACCCACCGAAATGACGTCACAGAGTGGAGGTGGGCTCTAATTACGAGAAAACCGGCAGCTATCTGATGGGTAATCACTCCTCAGGCCATTTTATTCCTTATATCTTCTCTATTTCTTGGTTGAATTGTCGTTTCGCCGCTAGTGTGTGGAACTATCTTTATCTTTCACTATCTCTGCAGGCCGAGAGCTAACGTCGCCTGTCCACGTACTAGTAATGAGGCCAGGGAATTAAACTGGCAGAAAACAGAGAGAAATGTTGGTGTGTGCAGTCTGGTGGCCCTGAGCTTCCCTGACGACCGGATCGTGACCGAAGCCATGTGAGATTCTCGTTTCATTAAGAACTCGCGTCTGGAGAGCCAACCGGGTCGAGTCGCGGGTCGAAATCGCGAAACGAGTCGACGTTGGGTCGTCTCTCACTCTTCACACACGTTTTTCCTCCCTCAAACACTCTGGACATTCCCCTTTCTTTCCTCCGAAGCGATGCGTCCGATCCCCATTGGGAAGCGACGGCGAATTCTGAAAACCAATCCGGGTCCGAGAGCGTTCGTTCAGGAGGCCCCTTTCCCACAGACCTTCGTCCGCGACTCACGGAGCTTCGGACGCGCGCTTCGCTCAGAACTCGTGCCAAATTTGGAAGGAAGTTTCTCCCCTCCGCCAATCCCACGAGAACGCACAACCGAGAGGCAACCAAAACGGTGGCCGTTCGGAAGGGGAGGGAAGGGAAAGGGGGGAGCGAGGGCCGAGGGAAGGGGGAGGGAAGTGCAAAAATAAGACATAATCAGCCCTGCCGCCCGTCACTCCTCCACTTAAGAGAGATATTACAAGAGAAGTCAAACCCCGCCAGAAACGGGGAAGGCTTCGCGCAGGAAGAGAGAAACAAAGACCGTCACGCCAGAGGAAGAGAGAGAGAACGAGGAGACGAACGAACGAACGAGCGAGCGAGAGCGAGCGACCGAGAGAGAGAGAGACCCAGGGAGGGAGCGAAGTGGATTGAACAACCAATAGTATCGAGGGAACGGTCTGCCCCCCCCCCCTTCCCCTCCCCCCCTGCCCGAGCCAGCCCCTCCCTGCTTCCCCTGCAACGCCCCAAGGTCACCGCACGCTCTGAGCCTCTGCAGAAGGGCCGAAAGCGGGAACGTGCCTCAGTATTTCGAGTTTTGGTTGTTTGCAGAAAGGTCCGCCAATATACACTGAAAATTGTTGATTCACGTACAGTAAAATGTGTGAGAAATGACTACTGCTTCGGCTAGAAATTTCTCGGTTGGATCTGATAAAATTCAACACGCAGGAAAGATATTTCATTTCTCGACATTTAAGTGCATTTTTTGGAATGGGAGTTAGGTTTGTTAACAGGAAAGACCAAGATTAAACAAGCAAACGAAAACCCCCTCTGAAGTGTTGAATGCGAAAAAAAGTTTAAATGAAACATAAGAGCCCCAAAACAAATGAACAATGAATATCAATATGAAGTCTGAAAACAGATCCAAAAAATCTGTAATAGTACCTAATATGTTTGGAAACAAAAGACCGTGAAAATTACGAAAAAACTAAATAAATCTAAATTTTAACCAATAGTTAAATAAGTGAATAAAAAAATCATAAATGAACATTTGCGTACATATATAAATGTAGTGAAGCGGTATCGATTTCCTTCATAAAAAAGCCATTATAGAGCAAACAGCAAGAGTGCTAAAAAATAAACCTTAAAATAGGACTCTGGCATAAAACTAGCAAATGAATACAAAAAAAGCTCTTCTAGGGTTAAAACAAAGTACAAAAACAAAACAACATGTGCAGAGGGAGCCAAATACCGCAATATCATTTCGATAACTTAATTCATGCTTGAATTGTACTTGTAATAAATTGGTTACACAATAAACAATAAACAAACCAAAAACATCACATTAAATACCAATTTTGATCACAAAATGACAAGATATTAATCAACCAATATCAAAGTTGCTCTATCAGCCAGAATAACCAACCTTCTATATAACCATGCCGACAACCAGGCTCTAAATAGATACCCATATACTGAACAAATATTTATTCAAATCAAAGCTCAAAACTGGTTCAGATTATATCCAGTAGTCGTATACTTTAAAACTGTTTAGCCTAACTGACCAATACCAATTCAACAAATTGTAGACCAATAAGAACTAGGTTAAAAAATGGGTCTTTAAACGAAAAACGACCCCAAAATATGGTCCAGCACAGACCCAAAGTTAATGGTAAGCTTCGGAACATTCCTGATAGACGAAGGACAAAAACAAGTAAATACTATGACCCTTCTATTAACAAAAAAAAAATCAATAAATAGATGAAATAAGAATAAGAGGAACTCCCATCCATTTTTCATAGAGATAAATACCGATGATGAACAAAGTACTGTAATAATTTATCTAGTTATCACTTCCACATTTCAAACCCATAAACCAAATTCCTAATCGAGGTGAAAATATCGTGTCTCCATTAATGAGGCCCTAAAAATTTATATGACTATTAACGTGATCCCATTAATATCCCAAATGTAGATATTAGGCACCAATTTCTAAATCCAGCAATATCATTCAGGTCCAACCTAACAGGCATAACTTTAAGTAAAGAATATCAGCAAATAGATTTAAAAAAAAAATCATGAAAAAAAGAGAAAGGAGTTAAAGGGCTGAACAAATCCAAAAATGTGGTTGCATATCAGCTAAGTTCGTATCACAGTGAGAAAAATTGTTGACAAAGCTCTCAGACTAACTCTTTGAATCATTACCCCAAAGGTAGACCTCATAAAGTGAGCCCAGTTATAAGATCTCTGTGAGTACGGTCTTAAGAACCAACTCTGTGAATCAGAGCCAGACTTGGATCCTTAAAATCGGGCCAAAATCAATGAGGGTCATTATTAATCCTTAAAATCATTGAGTCAATATTATTCCTTAAAATCTGGTCAAAATTAATGAGGGCCATTCTGTAATCTCTAGAATTAGGCCAAAATCAATGAGGGTCAATATCAATCACTAAAATCAGACCCAAATCAATGAGGACCATGTTGTAATCCCTAAAATCAGGCCTAAATCAATGAGGGCCAAATTTTTATCTTTAAAATCAGACCCGAGAAATGACAGCCAAACTTTGTTCCTGAAAATTAGACCCAAAATCAATGAGGACAATATTCTGATCCCCAAAATCAAACCAACATCAATAAAGGACAAACTTTGATCCCAGAAATCAGTCCCAAGCCAATGAGGGCAAAACTTTGATTCCTAAACTCAGACCCAAATCAATAAGTGCCAAACTTTGATCCCTAAAAACAATCTAAAATCAATGAGGTCCAACCTCTAATTCCTAAAATCAGCACTAAATCAACAAGTAGCAAATGTTGACCCCAAATACCAGACCTAAATCAATGAGAGCCAAACTCTGATCCAGAAAATGAGGCCCAAATCATTGAGGGTTTAATTCTAATCCCTGAAATCAGACCCAAATAAAAGAGGGCAAAACTCTGATATCTCCAAAATCAGACCCAAATAAAAGAGGGCCAAACTCTGGTTTCAAAAATCAGACCCAAGTCAATGAAGGCCAAACTGATCCCTAAAATCAGACCTAAATCAATGCGGGCCATACTCTGATCCTAAAAATGAGACCCTAATCAATGAGGGTTAAATCTTAATCCCTAAAATCAGATCCACATTAAAGAGGGCCAAACTCTGGTCTCAAATATAAGACCCAAATCAATGAGGGCTAAATTCTGTTCCCTAAATTCAGACTTTTATAATGTTCCAACTGTTCCATTGCCAGCGGTATCACGTCTTCCGCCACCAAAAAACAAAACTATATTTACTTATAGCATATCCCTTTTGTATCTTTTGCATTTGTATGACTAATCTACTGTTTTGCGACCTCTTCATATCTTTGAAAACAGCAAGGAATGGCACTTAGACTAAATTCATTAGACTTCCCAGTCACAGCTCAGTGGGTATAATCACCCTACCAATGTAGGCAACCACACTGGTACCAAAAGGGTTTTAAATATGGTTCCATTAACCCGTAGACACCATTCCATGATGCTGTGATATACAATATATATCCCAAATCGCATTTTAAAATTTTAATAACTATCATAGTATCAATAGGTTAATCCATTAATGAAGAGGCCTCAATGGTCAAAACACCAGGATATTTCAAAGGCGTAGGCCTAATGCCTCAGGCTATACGCCCGTACTGGCCACGGGCGAATAGCCCAATGAATAGGAGTGAAAAATCTTATCAAAATATTAATCAAGCTACCAATCAGAATTCAAAACCCCGTATTTTATGATAAGAATCAAAATCTGACCCCAGATAACAGGACTAATAGTCTAATCAGCATCCTAAACACTGATCCCATGAACTAGAACCTGCTAAATTGTTCCCATATTCTGAATTCAACAAGGAGGCCTCAAAATTGTTAACAAACTCCATCAGACTCCATCAACAATCCCTCTCCTCCCATTCTATCCCATCTCCCTAACATTTAAACGTCCAGTCTGTTTGTCCAGTATGAATCATTCACATAGCCTTTCCTCCATTCAGGCCCCAAAACTGATTTCCATCAGATCTAATCACAAACTCCTGCAACCAAGCCTGAAAAATTCTGACTTTCAGTTTGGCCCCAAGAGTCAGATAATGTTCAGCCTTAAATCAAGAATTCGTAACGATCAGACCTAAATATCTACTTCTATTAATCTATATTGTAAAACTTGGCCCCATAAAATGAGCCCTAAAATTATTCTATCCACAAAGTAAGCCCACTAACCCTAAAGAAAATAGGAAAAATTAGAGAAAAATAAAAATTTGATCCATAACCTTGCTCCACCACAACCATGTAACTACTTCAACTGAACCCTGTAAGTTCTATAAAAAAATGTCTTCTGAAAACTGAATCAAGACTTATGATAAGAAAATCCTCAATGACTCCAAACATAATCAACCGCAGCCTAAAACTGACTACCATTAGAAAACTAAATGTCAAGATTAGAATTTGGGTTACAAAAATCAGGCCCTTTTCTCTGCAGGTTGGGTTCAAAATTGAAACTCAAAATCTTGTGATGATTCTAGGTCAGTTACATTCTCTCACATACTAAATTTGAAACAGGATAAAAACTGAAAAATTTCAGATAAAAAAGTCCTATTTAAATGACATAAAAATATACAAAATTAAATAAATGCATATCACTAATTATACTAAATTACTTCTGTTAGTAACAGGGGATATAATTTAACCTAGCTGCCTATCAATAACATGCTACAATAATGCCTTTAAAATATTTTAGTCCAAATTATATGCAATGGCTGTATTAATTGAAGGAGGAACAAAAAGTGATTTCTTCATAGTAGGGCCACTGCATTCATCCAATGCAGTGGCTGAATAATTATAAAGTCTAGATAACCTCAAGCTCAATAGATTTCTCTGACTCCCTCATAAACGTAAGTTTTTAGGATTGATGAAATCAATTAGACCAAATAATCCCCCCCACCCCCCGAAAAAAAGGCTATAAACACAATTTCTTTATCTGAAAGAAATCCAATATATAAACAAGACATTACTAACTACCTTCACATTCGGTCCCCAAAATTCAAGCCCTAAATTCATGAACTTTTAAATAAAATAAACACCCTCTATGAGTTTGAGTTACATGTCAAAAGAAATGAGTTGCCAAAACAAATCCAACGATCATTCTTTACCACTCGGGCCACAAGAAGTTACTGGGGCTTGCTAGAGCCAGTTTAATCCAAAAAGGTACAGATAATATATCAAATGACAACCAAGTAATGTATATTTTTCAAACACGAATTCAAACAGATATTTCTTTGGCACTAAATCAGGACAATAAAACATCCCCTGTCTGTATGAGGCCCAGTTACATTGCTCAAAAGAATTTCAACTAAAATCCGGGTTAAAAAATACCTACCCATTCTAATAAAACCAAAATAAATCACACTTTAGTACAGTTTAAAAAGTAGAGCTTTCAAACGACCTATCTTGACAATTTGACCCTAAATCACTCATCAACCCAAAATAGACTCAAACTAAATATCTCATTAACTCACTTAACCAAACCAACCTAGGAAAATGAGAACTGAACGAACTAGCCTCGCTCTCAAACTGGGAGCCATGAGCGAGCTAGAAAATCAATAGATGTGCATTATCAGTGACTCAGCCTCGAATCAGTCAGCTGATTAATACTGAACAGAGTCATCCGTCCCAGTACTATGTAACATCCTAGGTATTCTGATTGATAGTTATGGGAACAAGAAATGCAGTGTATCAATAATCACTTATCATTTGTACAGGATTTGATAGAGAATCGAAGACGGTCCATAAAACCTTTTTAGGTTCCTAGAAGCGTAAAATACTCGAACTATGCAAATGAAGCGCAAATGAAATATGAAGTTCAACACAAAAACACTAAATGAAGGTCAAATAAGCACCACCATGTAAACGGGGCCCAATTAAGCTAAATGACCAAATGCGAACCAACTCAAATGAACTGCAAATACAAAACTAAAGAGGCCAAACTCGTCTGGAATTACCTCAAAATACTATGTCAAACCCAAATAAGTTACCAATGTTAACTAACTCAAAGAATTGGGACCCAAGCTAAATAAAAAGAGAGACAAAAGAAAGAAAAACAAAACACATTATAACAGGGTCGACTCACAAATAAAATCAACAGTCCAAATGAGGCCCAAATATAAGGAACAGGCCAAAATAGGTCAAATCAAACGGAAGTGACCATAAGAAGTCCAAGTAAATGGAAATGGCCAAAAGAGGTAAAATCAAACGGAAATGGCCAAAAAGAGATAAAATTAACCAGAAACGTCTAAAATAGGTCCAAATAATCATAGACGGAAATGAACAAAATAGGTCCAAATAATCATAGACGGAAATGAACAAAATAGGTCCAAATAATCAGAAACGGTTACAAGAGATCCAAACGATTGGGAAAAGCCTAAAGAGGTCCAAATAAGCAAAAATGGTCAAAAGAGACCCAAATATCCGAAAACGACCAAAAGGAAGCCCAAATGATCTTAATAAAGCAAATAGAAAAACCTGAATGACTATATAGAACCCAAAACAACTCAAAATAATCAAATAAGGCCCAAATAAACAAAGATGGTCAAATGAGGCCCAAATAAATTGAAATAACGACAAATTGAGGCCAAAATGAACTATACTAACAATAAAAAGCTGAAATAAACTGAAACGACTAAATATGGCCCAGAATGAACCTATGTGGCCATATACCCTTACGCACTTTGAATTTGGACTTAAAATGATAAAAGTTTACAAATGGATCATGCAAGTGTAGAAAATAAAACATGACCCCAAAAATAAGAACCTCCCCTCTCTACACACACGATATATATATCGTATACTTTAAAACTGTTTAGCCTAACTGACCAATACCAATTCAACAAATTGTAGACCAATAAGAACTAGGTTAAAAAATGGGTCTTTAAACGAAAAACTACCCCAAAATATGGTCCAGCACAGACCCAAAACTAGAGACCTAGATAAACAAACAAAACACTTCTAATGAATAATGAGTTTATGGTAAGCTTCGGAACATTCCTGATAGACGAAGGACAAAAACAAGTAAATACTATGACCCTTCTATTAACAAAAAAATCAATAAATAGATGAAATAAAAATAAGAGGAACTCCCATCCATTTTTCATAGAGATAAATACCAAAGATGATGAACAAAGCATTGTAATAATTTATCTAGTTATCACTTCCACGTTTCAAACCCATAAACCAAATTCCTAATCGAGGTGAAAATATCGTGTCTCCATTAATGAGGCCCTAAAAATTTATATGACTATTAATGTGATCCCATTAATATCCCAAATGCAGATATTAGGCTCCAATTTCTAAATCCAGCAATATAATGCAAGTTCAACGTAACAGGCATAAGTATAAGTAAAGAATATCAGCAAATAGAATTTTAAAAATCATGAAAAAATAAAAACAATAGACGAAGGAGTTAAAGGGCTAAATAAGTCCAAAATGTGGTTGTATATCAGCTTAGTTTGTATCACAGTGAGAAAAAGTGTTGATAAAGCTCTCAGACTAACTCTTTCATCCATTACCCCAAAGGTAGACCTCATAAAGTGAGCCCAGTTGTAACATATCTATGAGTACGGTCTTAAGAACCAACTCTGTGAATCAGAGCCCGATTTGGATCCTTAAAATCAGGCCAAAATCAAAAAGGTTCATTGTTAATCGATTACTTAAAATCAATGAGTCAATATCGTTCCTTAAAATCAGACTAAAATCAATGAAGGCCATTCTGTAATCCCTAAAATTTGGCCAAAATCAATGAGGGTCATTATAAATTCCTAAAATCAGACCCAAATCAATGAGGACCATGTTGTAATCTAAAATCAGGCCCAAATCAATGAGGGCCAAATTTTGATCTTTAAAATCAGACCCGAAAAATGACAGCCAAATTTTGTTCCTGAAAATTAGACCCAAAATCAATGAGGACAATATTCTGATCCCCAAAATCAAACCAACATAAAAAAAAGGACAAATTTTGATCCCAGAAATCAGTCCCAAGACAATGAGGGCAAAACTGATTCCTAAACTCAGACCCAAATCAATAAGTGCCAAACTTTGATCCCTAAAAACAATCTAAAATCAATGAGGTCCAACTTCTGATTCTTAAAATCAGCACTAAATCAACAAGTAACAAATTTTGACCCCTAATATCAGACCTAAATCAATGAGGGCCAAACTCTGATCCAGAAAATGAGGCCCAAATCATTGAGGGTTTAATTCTAATCCCTAAAATCAGACCCAAATAAAAGAGGGCAAAACTCTGATGTCTCTAAAATCAGACCCAAATAAAAGAGGGCAAAACTCTGATATCTCTAAAATCAGACCCTAATAAAAGAGGGCAAAACTCTGATATCTCTAAAATCAGACCCAAATAAAAGAGGACAAAACTCTGATATCTCTAAAATCAGACCCAAATAAAAGAGAGTCAAACTCTGGTCTCAAAAATCAGACCCAAGTCAATGAAGGCCAAACTGATCCCTAAAATCAGACCTAAATCAATGCGGGCCATACTCTGATCCTAAAAATGAGGCCCTAATCAATGAGGGTTAAATCTTAATCCCTAAAATCAGATCCACAGTAAAGAGGGCCAAACTCTGGTCTCAAATATAAGACCCAAATCAATGAGGGCCAAATTCTGTTCCCTAAATTCGGACTTTTATAATGTTCCAACTGTGCCATTGCCAGCGGTGTCACGTCTGCCACCACCAAAAAACAAAACTATATTTACTTATAGCATATCCCTTTTGTATCTTTTACATTTGTATGACTAATCTACCATTTTGCGACCTCTTCATATCTTTGAAAACAGCAAGGAATGGCACATATACTAAATTCATTAGACTTCCCAGTCACGGCTCAGTGGGTATAATCGCCCTACCAATGTAGGGAACCACACTGGTACCAAAAGGGTTTTAAATATGGTTCCATTAACCCGTAGATACCATTCCATGATGCTGTGATATACAATATATATCCCAAATCGCATTTTAAAATTTTAATAACTATCATAGTATCAATAGGTTAATCCATTAATGAAGAGGCCTCAATGGTCAAAACACCAGGATATTTCAAAGGCGTAGGCCTAATGCCTCAGGCTATACGCCCGTACTGGCCACGGGCGAATAGCCCAATGAATAGGAGTGAAAAATCTTATCAAAATATTAATCAAGCTACCAATCAGAATTCAAAACCCCGTATTTTATGATAAGAATCAAAATCTGACCCCAGATAACAGGACTAATAGTCTAATCAGCATCCTAAACACTGGTCCCATGAACTAGAACCTGCTAAATTGTTCCCATATTCTGAATTCAACAAGGAGGCCTCAAAATTGTCAACAAGCTCCATCAGACTCCATCAACAATCCCTCTCCTCCCATTCTATCCCGTCTCCCTAACATTTAAACGTTTAGTCTGTTTGTCCAACATGAATTGTTCAAATAGCCTTTCCTCCATTCAGGCCCCAAAACTGATTTCCTGCAATGAAGCCTGAAAAATTCTGACTTTCAGTTTGGCCCCATGCTGTTCAGCTTTAAATCAAGAATTCGTAACGATCAGACCTAAATATTTGTTTCCATTAATCTAGATTGTAAAACTTGGCCCCATAAAATGAGCCCTAAAATTATTTTATCCACAAAGTAAGCCCACTACCCCTAAAGAAAATAGGGAAAATTAGAGAAAAATAAAAATTTGATCCATAACCTTGCTCCACCACGCCCATGTAACTACTTCAACTGAACCCTGTAAAGTTCTACAAAAATAATGTCTTTTGAAAACTGAATCAACACTTATGATAAGAAAATCCTCAATGACTCTTAATACTGTTCTGTCAAAATAAGTCCCGAGTAGTGATTTAACCAACCGCAGCCTAAAACTGACTACCATTAGAAAACTAAATGTCAAGATTAAAATTTGGGTTACAAAAAACAGGCCCTTTTCTCTATAGGTTGGGTTCAAAATTGAAAGCTCAAAATCTTGTGATGATTCCAGGGTCAATTGCATTCTCTCTTATACTATACTGGAAATAGGATAAAAACTCTGGGCCCAAAATTTCGGATTAAAAAAGACCTACCACTTAACACACGCACACACAAAAGAAAAATGTACAAAACTAATAAATGCATATCTCTAATTATAACTAAAAATAATCAGTAACAGGTGATATAACTTAAGCTGGCTGCCTATCACTGACATGCTACAATAAGGCCTTTGATATAATTCAGTCCAAATTATATGCAATGGCTGTATTAATTGAAGGAGGAACAAAAAGTGATTTCTTCATAGTAGGGCCACTGCATTCATCCAATGAAGTGGCTGAATAACCAAAAAGTCTAGATAACAAATCAAAAGATTTCTCTGACTCCCATATAAACGTAACTTTTAAGGATTGATGGAATCAGTTAGACCAACTAATCCTCCCCCCAGAAAAAAGGCTATAAACACAATTTCTTCATTTGAAAGAAATCCAATAAATAAACAAGACAAAACTAACTTCCTACACATTCGGTCCCCAAAATTGAAGCCCTAAATTAATTAACTTTTAAATAAAATAAACACCCTCTATGAGTTTGAGTTACATGTCAAAAGAAATGGGGTCTAAAGACCCCAAAAAGGTACAAATAATATATCAAATGAGTAATGTCTATTTTTCAAACACGGATACCATGTAACCGCGTCTAAATTTGAGCTATGCTATTTTTTTCCTTCTTATGTTCCAAATAATGTATCCCAAATTACCTCTCCTGAAGGACAAAATTTTCAGTTATTTCTTTGGCACTAAATCAGGACAATAAAACATCCCCTGTCTGTATGAGGCCCAGTTGCATTGCTCAAAAGAATTCCAACTAAAATCAGGGTCAAAATATAGCTACTCATTCTAATAAACCATAAATAAATTACACTTTAATACAGTTTAAAAAGAAGAGCTTTCAAACGACCTATCTTAACAATTTGACCCTAAATCCCTCATCTACCCAAAATAGACTCAAACTAAATATCTCATTAACTCACTTAACCAAACC
>BOPN01001864.1:187500-205000 GCA_017312705.2 Penaeus japonicus
ATAAAAATAATGGGGCGGCTGGGTTGGTTGGTGATGGTGACTGATGATGATGGTGACAGGGTGAACATAAGGACAGTGACGATCGTGATAGTGATAGTGATTTCTGGTGATGAGGATAATGTGGTGATAATGATGATGGTGATGATTTCTAATGATAAGGATAAAGGTGGTGATAATGATGATGGTGATGATTTCTGATGATAAGGATAAAGGTGGTGATAATGATGATGGTGAGGACGTCGGTTTAATAACGATGGCGACTGCAATTATCACTTCACCATATTTCATCGCCCATTAATCTATATTTCAATTACGTGTATGGAGGGAGTGAATGCGAGTGGGTGATCGGAGAATAGATAGAACGAAAGCGAGAGTAAGAGAGAGAGAAAGTGAGGGAGGAAGGGAGAGAGGGAGGGAAGGAAGGAGAGAGAAAGGGAGGGAGGGAGGGAAGGAGAGAGAAAGGGAGGGAGGAAGAGAGAGAGAGAGAGAGAGGGAGACCGAGGAAGAGAGAGATAGAGGGCGAGAACGAAGAAGGTAGAGACCGAGAGAGAGAGAGAGAGCGAGAAAGACCACAAGAGTGAGAGAGAGAGAGAGACCGAGAAAGACCACGAGAGAGAGAGAGAGAGACCGAGAAAGACCACAAGTGAGAGAGAGAGAGAGACCGAGAAAGACCACGAGAGAGAGAGAGAAAGACCACGAGAGAGAGAGAGAGAGAGAGAGAGAGAGAGAGAGAGAGAGAGAGAGAGAGAGAGAGAGAGAGAGAGAGAGAGAGAGAGAGAGAGAGTCACGAAAGGTGCGCAGGTATGACCACCGAGTCTGGCTAGCAGGGGTTTTAAAGGTGCACCGTCCAGACCTGCAGGAGAAGTAACCCGACCTGCCGGAAACTGTCAAGGGCCTGGCCTCACGCTCACGCCGAGAGGATGTTATATAAATAAAAAAAGAAAAAGACGAGACCGCAGAGAGCTGTAACAAGGCGGAGGAGAGGGGAAAACAGGAAACCGGGAAGCACTAAAAATGACAAGAGGGGAAAGGGCGAGAGCCACTGTTATGAAATGGAGACGTGGGGAAAAATGAGAGCCTTAGAGAGAGAGCTTCAAAAAACCTGGAAAGGGGAGAGAGAGAAAGAGACAGGAGTAGGGAGGGGGGAAAGAAAGTCCATCCCCAGAGCTTCTAAAAAGGAGCGGGGAGGAAAGGAAGCCCTCCCAAAGTTTCCAAGAAGGAGTAGGGAGAAAAGGAAGCCCTTCCAGATCTTCTAAAAAGGAGTTGGGGGAAAAAGAATCCCTCCCAGAGCCTCTTAAAAGGAGTAGAGGGAAAAGGAAGCCCCGAAGAGCTTCCAAAAAAAGGGAGAGAAAGAATAACAGAGACCCTCCCAAATTCTTCCCCTTCTTTCACTTCGTCCCAACACTCCTAATCCAATTATAACTTTCCCTTTCGTTATGGTCCAAAGACTTTTGAAAACGGTCTAAATTGACCAATGTTAACTTGCCAAGAGATTATATAAACATATAACACAAAGTTACGAAGCTACTGCATCTATATCCTTCGGTGGTAAAAGTGGCCCCAAAATCCAGAGAAAAATCGAAATTTCGAATATTTGAGAGCAAAATTGGACTCCTATGGACGACCAGCCATATGCGTCATATGTACTGATTATCCTAAAAAAGAAGAAGGAATATATATATCTTCTACCCTTCTATAAACACTACGTCACTAACCTAATTCTCATAAAGTGGTATTCAACAACCACGTAACCAACCATATGAAATAACCAACAACAAAACCAAATCATGACGAATATAATCGAAGTCTTCCTCTAGCGAATCCTGTTGTAAACATGTTTTCAGTTTACAATCAACAGGGATTATCAAGCTTTCAGCATAGAAAAAAATCTATAACATCAAAAATATTTAGCACTTGTTAGCAGGAAACAAGTCGAGTATATACCAATTAGCAACCAAAGGATCTGCAAAGGTAGTTTACAAAGTTAGGTCAGGTTAACTTTGTGTATAAATAATTCTCAAAAGGGTTTTCGGAAAGTTTTAATACATTATTAAAACGACATCAATTAAAAAAAAGAAAGAATAAACACAACTTTCAATATTTTCGAATTTGACTTTATTCTGGGTAATCTCCCTCAACCTCGTGTTCTTCCGTGCACTGACGCACGGTGCAACACCAGCTGTTGATTTGTTGCCTCTTGCATCATTCAGTGTAAACCCAGCAAAGCCAAATATATTTGCAATTTACCGCCGGGTTGCAAATGATGATGAAAATCAAAGGCAAATGTAAATAACTCAATATTAATTCTTAAGCATTTATCTTTAGAAACGCTTAAGGCAATTTGAAACACCCATTTCCTTTAATTAAATACTGTTTTATTGCAATATCATCTTTAGAGTGAGCTTGACGTAATGCATTTCCATAAACATAATCATTCTTTTGGAATGACATCCAGACACAAACAGTCGACTTTCACTTTCTTTCGACGTACCGAAGACAAACATCGACTTTGTTGGTTGACAACATCCTACCGTAACTGCCTTGAATAATTACGATTTCACAACAATATCCTATCTCCCCAAACTTGAATAAATGCTTTAATGGAAGCGTACACAATTTTTGGCAAAAACTTCCCGTGTTTCGGTGTAAAGTTGAGTAATAAAAAATGGTAAACACTATTGGCTTCCCGCTCGGGCCCCGAGGCTCACCGACCCCCGTTTTAGAGAACGCAGGGAGCGCTTTGGCGGACATTTTCCGAAGCCAGCTTTATCTGCCACAAAATATGGTGCTTTATGGCCTTTACTTGTTGGAGGTCGGGTTATAAATGGGATATATTGGATATTTATGAATTGCATGTGTTTGTAAGTAGATATATATACATATATGTACTTACAAACACATATATACATATATGGACAGATTTATGTATGCTTATGTATATTACATATATACATACATATATACATACATACATAAATACAATGTGTGTGTGTGTGTGTGTGTGTGTGTGTGTGTGTGTGTGTGTGTGTGTGTGTGTGTGTGTGTGTGTGTGTGTGTGTGTGTGTGAACATAAAGTGCGTGTGATGATAAACAACCTTCCCTACGACTGGTTTCTTGATGATGACTAACCATGCCACAAAGCCGAAGGAATTACGAAAACACCTGCACTATCTTGGCCTGAGGGTACTTACTTACTTGTTTATCCTGAAAATAGGCCCGATTCAAATCCAATCGAAGGCTTATGAAGTATTTTGATAAGCCAAATACAATACACTAACATAATAAGGCTCATTCGGCGAGTGATTAAAGACCGCCATTGAAAGAATACAACACGGGAAAGTAAAGCGCCACATACACGATAGACCGAGGCGTGTTGCTGTGTTTATACTTGCCATGGGAGTTATTTAGGATACTGAAAACCTGGTCAGGCTCAGAAACACGAATAGAAATTTCAAAGGATTTTACTTTGATGGGATCAAATATCAAGAAAACAGTTTTGAGCATGATCTTTTTTTTTTTTTTAATATATATACACACATACACTTATTTAAACAAATATGTCACTTTAAACAGCCACGAAATATCAACCTCACTGCATCCCACATACAATATAATTAATAGTAATCATCTTTTGAATATACCAAAATACAGCGTTCTTAACTCCTTTTGCGAATTAGGAAATTAATCTGAATTCTCTTCTGCTAATTTACCTGCGAAAAGAAACACGGAAAAGAAAACGGAAAAAGAAAACGGGAATCGTAGTTTCCTCCGTAACCGCCAAATCTTTCTAAGTTGGTTTCAATTGGAAAACCGCCTTTGTCTCGATTTTAAGGGTATATTGGGTAATCAGGGTAGTGGTATGTAAGGGTTGGGACATCATGATCATGATGTTACGTTACGTCCCTCCATCACGACCTCTTTCTACATACACAGAAATATTAGCCGGATAAGCCTCACCTTTGACGCCATTTGCCCAAGACTTTCCTTCGTGAACCATCCGTAGGTATAAAGATAATGCTGATATCCCTCTCCTTAAGATGAAGAGGGTACTTATAAAGGATAAAAAGTTTGGAAAAAAAAAGCTTGAAAACGGATATTGAAGCTGTGATTTGTATTAAAATTTTCTCTCTGGTTCTGAAGCGAAATATTATATATATATAATTTTAAGCCTGTTTTTTTTTCCACAATAGCATTTATACCTGATAACACACTTCTAAATAATCATTTGTATAGGGAACCTAATAATTACCTTCTCTTTTCTTTCCTTGTTTCTGACGGCCATGTTTGATCCGAATGTCTCAAAAATTTTCAAGAACACCCGTTTACTTCTAGTACCTATTCCTTCATCTCATAAAACTAACAAGCCTTCATGTGATGTAATTTCAAGTTTATTTATGATTTCCAGGTTCCTGTTATACATTTTCTGTTAAACTTTTGAAATTCTTGAAATTTGTTTCTCAATTTTTTGCATTCTTTTGGAACCACTGCTTCTTAATGCTCTATTTAACTACGTTTGCTTCCTAATGGTATTCTTCTTAAAAAAAAAAAAAAAAAAAAAAAACTATTATCAGGTAATTATCATTCAAGTACGTCTTACTTTGTGTACGTATTCATATATATCACTAATACTGTCAACATGAGAAAGTTATGGTTATCTGGTTATGTATACATGTATACAATTTCTACTGGATCTAACCTGGCAGACTTATATTGACAATTTTCTGAATAAAGCGTTTATTCAATAATTGTGTTTAACCTCCCTCTCTCTCTCTATCTCTCCCTCTCTCTCTCTCTCTCTCTCTCTCTCTCTCTCTCTCTCTCTCTCTCTCTCTCTCTATATATATATATATATATATATATATATTTTTTTTTTTTTTTTTTTTTTTTTTTACTTGTAAAAATCCAATTCGTTATTTATTAATGTTTTGCTTACTTATCATATTGTTCCATCAATTGTTTTTTATAATAACTGAATTGACTCTCTAGTGATTACTTTAATATCTTTATCTTGAAAATAAAAATTATCTAGTTGATTAAAAAGTTTGCTTGATCTTTTATAGAGTATACATAGGTCATCTACTGGTCCTGTGTACCCTTCTAACCTATATAATGTATTCATAGTTAGCCCCTTTTTGATAAACTAATGATTAAACGCGGTTTATGATCTTTCACATTTCTTTGAACTTTCATCTATGAGATGTTTGTCAACTGATGGAAAGCGAGGATAAGGAAGACTGAAAAATGAACAGGTTTTCGAAGACCAAAACCAAAGACATAAGTCCTGACTAAAATAGTCCTGAGAAAGTATTTATTTATAGGTTATGGGTCACAGATGGGTGGCTGTATGTTATATATTATATAGATATATAAATACATGCACATAAATATACACATAAACATAAGCATATATGTTTAAGTATGTGTATGTGTGATGTACATATCTAGAAATTTCTTGGTCACGTTAAAAAAAAAAAAAAAAAAAAAAAAAACATACTAACAACATTAATCTATCTCTTATACATGTTCCCTTATGTTTGTTAGTTTATTTATTTTACTTCAAAAGTTTATCTTTATGTAAACCGCAACGTGAGATAAGTCTCGACTGAAACTTAACTGAATAATTCTAAAAAGATTTCATACTTTTAATATCACACCAATCGTATTTACTAACCTCATCTAGTTAACGCTTTCCATCCCAGTTCTGATTCAGGTTAATCTCACTTCATTATCATTATTTCTTTAATTTGGGGATAATGAGTTACTGAATAGAACTCGTGTGGTATTACAGTCTGGCCTAGATAAAGATTATGTTTTGCTTCTCTCTTAATTTTATGCTTACTGGTTCTAGATTAAATTCCTCTTCCTATCTGTCTGTCAGAGAAGGGGGGAGGGGGGGAGAGGGGGAGAGGGAGGGAGAGGGGGAGGGAGGGGGAAGGAGAGGGGGAGGGAGGGAGAGAGAGAGAGAGAGAGAGATATATATACATATATATACATATATGTATATATATGTATATATACACATACTTATACACACACCCAACCACCTCTAAGTCTGCTGGAGTGTGGGCGCAAACAGCAACTTGTTGAGCACACCAGTCCGCCCAGGTATCAAGGTGAGCCCCCCTTCCCTCTTCCTCCTTCCCCCTCCCCTCCCCACCACACCCAGCGCCGCAAACTCCCTCACACCTGCGCCGTAAATTACCAACACCTGTGTAACTCCAACTTCCCTATCGCCCAGTCTTCTACCAGCCCAACGTCGTCGTATTATCTACATCGAGGCAGCGTTAGGGGGAGAAAGAGGCGCTGTTTAAGAAAAGTTTAAGAAAACGCAGCGAAACAAACGCAAGGGTTCTTAAGGCCTAATGTTGCACGACCGGGACACCCAGACAGCGCAACAAGTGGCATTCCTAAGGAAAACGACAGTGCCGAGCAGTACAAACGACAAGAAGCAACAGGGAGAGGAAGGTGATGATGAAAGAGAAAGGGTGGGCGGGGGGGGGGGGGAAGTGGCGGATCACGATCAATACTAATAACAAAAGTTACGAAGGAAGAGACTATGGAAGGAGTCCGAGGAGGAGAAGAGAAAGGGGGTGATTGGAGGGTGCGATCGCTCGTGCACTACGATAAGCGGGCAGGAGACTCTAATGACTTTATCTACTGTCTGCAAGGGTCACGTCCTGCCCTGATTTCCATACCAGAGCGGTGGCAGAACCCGCTGTCACAACCTGAACTGCAATGACGTGGCCTGGAATTTAAGTCGGACGCACTCGCAAATGATTTATGCCGTTCACCCTACCCAGACCGGCTTGCACCGACTAGTTAGGGGTCACACATGGGTGCACATGTGAAGGTATGGGGAGAGAGAGATGGGGGGGAGGGGGATTGAAAGGGAGAGAACGAGGGAGGGAGGGAGGGAGGGAGGGAGGGAGAGAGGGAGAGATAGATAGAGAGAGAGATAGGGAGAGGAAGAGGAAGAGGAGGAGAGGGAGAGAGAGGGGAGGAAGAAGAAGAGGAAGAGAAAGAGAGAGAGAGAGAGAGAGAGAGAGAGAGAGAGAGAGAGAGAGAGAGAGAGAGAGAGAGAGAGAGAGAGAGAGAGAGAGAGAGAGGAGAAAGAGAGAAAGAGAGAGAGAGAGAGAGAGAGAGAGAGAGAGAGAGAGAGAGAGAGATAGAGATAGAGATAGAGAGAGAGAGAGAGAGAGAGAGAGAGAGAGAGAGAGAGAGAGAGAGAGAGAGAGAGAGAGAGAGAGAGAGAGAGAGAGAGAGAGAGAGAAAGAGAGAGAGAGAATACATCGATTGGGGGTCGCCACCAGCGAAAACATGATTAAGCAAGAGACGTCATCAGCAAATGAAATCTGATATAACCTCGACTACAGTTCCAACAAGTCTCAAAATCCCGAACATGCTAAGAACGTGCCAACCCCCCTTTCACCCACTAACAAACACAGCCCTTAAAACACAGCACGCTCCCCCAGCTCCTCTCAACTGACCACCGAAATCTATTCATCAATCTTATCTCCCGCCAGTTCATTACGAGGAGACCCCCAACGCACGTCAAAAGGTAAGATGAAACACGAAGCTCTCGTGACTAGCCAACTAACCGCCGGAGCAGCCAGATATCGTTACACACTCGAGATATTTCATACCATCTTACACGCGGCCCGCACGGTAACGACATGGTTAAGTCACGGCCGGCGTGTGTGTTTTCCTCCGCGTCAATAGGGTCTAGGACTCCATCGTTAAGGTCTAGGACTCTATGGCTTTGCAGGAGGGAGGCTCTGTCGCGGAGTATAGGACGTCTTTCTCGGTGATCGCTCGCAGTGGGAATCTCTTGGAAGGACGTGTATGGCAGAGTATTTACGAAGCAAGCAGGGATTCTGCCCTTCCGGTCCCCCGGGATACGGAAGATGAGATGGGATGAGAGGAGGAGGAGGAGGAGGAGGAGGAAGAAAGGGAGGAAGAATAGAAGAAGAAGAAGACGAAGAAAAAGAAGAAGTAGAAGAAGGAGGAGGAGAAGAGGAAAAGAAGAAGAAGAAGAAGAAAAAGAAGAAGAAAAAGAAGAGGAAAGGAAGAAGAAGAAAAAGAAGAAGAAAATGAAGAGGAAAAGAAGAAGAAGAAGAAGAAGAAAGAGGAAGGAGATGGAGGAGGTAGAGGGGAGGAGGAAGACGTTAAATGGGAGTAATATCCGCTGTAAAGTAACAAAACGAAAAGTAAAAGAAACTGACAATTCTTATGCGGATAAGCAAAAGGACTAAAAATGCATTGTAAAAAAAAACAGAGATAGACGGATGCAACGGAGAAGATAGCGGAAGACGGAAAGAGAGAGGAGAAAGAAAGCTCGGGGAAGAAGAAAAAAGTACAGAGGAAGAAGAGGCCGAAAAGGAGATGGGGGAGACGGAGGAAGAAGAAGAAGAAAAAAAAAACGAAAAAAAAAGAGTTAAAAGAAGGAACACACGAACTCCGCCTCCGAGATTTCAACTTTCAAGCTGAGGCGGCGGCGGCCAGCCACCAGAAAGAAGCTGCACCGCCAATGCAAAGCTAATATCATGATCAGCTTAAAGGGCTCCGTGGCTCGGTGCCAAACGGCCAACGGGGACCACGAGGGTCGGGTTTCGGCGAGGGAGCCAAGAGGGTCTGTCTGGCTCTTTTACAACACGCCAAATACATTCCTGCTGCTCCTCTCTCTGTTAACGTTTTCTTGTGTTCTCCACGCCTTGTGTATATATAGGAAGTCAAAGGAAGTGGAAGGCTTTGCTTATTAGTGAAGTGTATAACGAGGTCTTCGGAAAGTTACTCGCAAAAATGCAAAAATAAAAATTGTCCCCCCAAAATTAGAACACTTTCTTCTCAGTTTATAACTTATGAGAGCGGGAATTTCTACATAAAAATAAAAAAATTTAATTTTATTTTGTTTTTTGCCTGAACGATTAATTTCAATCGAAATATTACTGATTTCTTATTTAATCCTAATAAGCATTAATTAACCTTTTACTCTATAAAGTACTAGTGAGACTTCTTTTGGGTTTTCATTGCATATTTTTTTCATGTTCTGAAAAAAAAACTCTCTTCCAGCCGGTTTTCCTTTCAGTCTCCCACACACTCTTAAGTCGATGCTCTATCACAACACAACCCTCTTCTGGCCAAGGCTATCACAATTTTTCGAAAGACGGCAACGAAATTTCGTAATATCTATACTCTTACTTAATCTATGATATAGATGTATAACGCTCCCTCCCCGAATATAAATCGAAAATAGTAAATTTCTATATCCAAGAAGGTTTCTACTCCCCCTCTTCTACCCCCCCCCCCTAAAAAAAATCCTCCGAAATGTCTACTTCCACTTTACTAAACCCCCAACCCCCTCCCTCTCTACCCCTCCCCCCCTTCACCAAGTACAAGCAATTCGATTTTTTTTGTTTTGTCTTCGAACCTTTCAAGAGAAAATTTTCGCCCGAACCCTCTCCCAAGAACCGAAAAAAATCTCACAAGAGCTAAAAAACCTGCAACAAAACCCGAAGTCCTCGCAACAAGACCCGAAGAACTTGCAACAAGAGCCGAAGACCTTGCAACGAAGCAAGCACCCGACTAAAGCAGATACTGCCAACGGATTTTCAATAACGGTTTCGCCGCGGTCATAAGTTATTACGTAAAGCGAGTATAGATTCCGAGAGAAAATGGAAGGTAAATGTATAAATGCTGCTGTGTAAAAGGCGGTACTGCGCTCCCTTCACTAATATTATAATTCGGGAACTGCAATGCAATACTACGTCCTGTTTTTTTTTTTTTTTTTTTTTTTTTTTCTTTGTTTTTTTTATTTCTATGTAGAAGGAGAGGGAGAAGCAGAAGGAGATGCAGAGAGGAGAGGAGAGGAGAGGAGAGGAGAGGAGAGGAGAGGAGAGGAGAGGAGAGGAGAGGAGAGGAGAGGAGAGGAGAGGAGAGGAGAGGAGAGGAGAGAAAGAGGAGAGGAGAGGAGAGAAAGAGGAGAGGAGAGGATAGGAAAGAAAGAGGAGAGAAGAGAAGGAACAGGAGAGAGAAATGGAGAAGTAATAGAGGAAAGGGAAAGAGAAAGAGAGAGATAGAGGAGAGAGATGAAGGAGAGAGAGATAAGGAAAAGGAGAGGAAGAGAGAAGTACAAGAAAAAGAGCAGAAGGAAAGAGAGAGAGAGAAAGACGAGAGGAAGGAAATGGAGAAGGAGAGGAAAAGAGGAAGTGGAGGAAGAGGGAAGAGAAAGGAAGGAAGAGAACAAGAGGTAGAGAGAGAGATAAAGTAGAAGCTGTAAAGTCGCGTACAATGGCTCAACTTCACGCTTTATAACACAAATATAGCCTTGGTCGTCAGCGAGTAGTGTCGGTCGAAGGAACATACAAGTTTCCAAGGAGCAAGTTTATTGCCTGGAGGTGTACAGGGAGAGAGACCGAGTGTGCGTGTCTCGACTCAAAGGGCTGTGTCTTCCCCCTTTCTCCCTTTGGTCTGAGTGCTGGGTGGCGTGTGTCTACCCTGTGGATCTTGTCTGGTCTCGGTGCTGGCTGGACCTTCTCTATAAGAAAGAGAGGACCCTGGGGTTTTCTTAGTCAGTCAGTCTGTCTGTCTGTCTGTCTCTCTCAGTTCACAAAACATTGAGCTTCCATGTCCCTGGAAAAGACAACTCTTAGAGCCAAAGATTTTTATGAATTAAGCCTCATCAATTTAATGCACTGTTGTGAAGTTGGCATTCCCTCATGACCTAAAAGTTCCTGCTCTCCATATCCCCTTCCGCCTTTTATGCCCGGATGCCTTGGGACAGAGAAAGTTATCTTAGGCTGCCTGTGTCGCCATACTAACTGTGAATATAGGGAAGGGTAAAGCAGGCAGACACCAGAGCAAAAGGAGAGAACAGGTCAGAACAGTAGAGCACACAATTCTGACCTCTGGCTACACAGCTCTGACCTCCAGCCACACACTCCTGACCTCCAGCCACACGCACTTCTGACCTCCAGCCACACACACTTCTGACCTCCAGCCATACAGAGCTCTGACCTCCAGCCACACAGCTCTGACCTCCATCGTCGTCAGCTGAAGGCCAGTGGAATTATCGGTCCAATCCAATACCCTTCCTCGGCAGAGAAACGCCTTGTGTTCTTCTTCCCTCGATATACAACTCTTGACATCTGGCGGTCACAAAATCCCAAAGACTCTTCGCTGTTTTGTAGGTTTCCGATACACCTCCCTCCCTCCTTCCCCTCCCCCCTACCCTACCATCCCCAAAAAGCATCCGTTTTACCGAAAACATCCAAGTACATCGAGCAAAATTAGGGAAGAAAGAGAAGGAAAAACAAAAGGAAGAAAGAAAGGAAGAAAGAAAGGAACAAGAAGGAAGACCCAAAAGGAAGAAAGAAACAAGAAGGAAGACGCAACAGAAACGAAACAGACGCGACATTGAAGTTCTGCCGACAGGACACGACCGCCGTCTCCCGAAAGCGAAGTTCGATACATTGTCATCGGCTATAACGGAGGGAGAGGGAGAGAGAGGAGAGAGAGAGAGAGAGAGAGAGAGAGAGAGAGAGAGAGAGAGAGAGAGAGAGAGAGAGAGAGAGAGAGAGAGAGAGAGAGAAAAGGAGAAAGGGAATGAGAGAGAGAGAGAGAAAAGGAGAAAGGGAATGAGAGAGAGAGAAAGTAGGAAGATGAGGAGTAGGTAGAAAAGGTAGAGGAGGAGGAGAAAGAAATGGAGGTGGTGATGGTGGAAGAAGACGAGGAGGGGAGGAGGAGGTGGAGGAGAAGGAATAGGAAAAGGAGGAGAAGGAGGAGGAGCAGAAGGAGGAGGAGGAAGGAAGGTAGGGGGGGGATGGAGGACGAAGAAGAAGAACGAAGAGAAAAAGAAGAAGAAAAGTACAGCCGGAGTTGAACCTTGAACCCCCTCCCAAGGTCCTCATTTCCGTTATTTACATACCGTCGTAACCCTAACATATATTTTAATACCGTCGTAACCCTAACATATATTTTAATTAAACAAAGCATTAAATTTCCCTGTTTTTTAATCTAACAAAGGACTCTGATCAATATAGTATCATTTCAAGTTGTGTGCTCTATAGGGATTGGCTGAAATACACATACACATACATATCCACATTTACACACACGCACACGCACAATACACGAATATACACACACGTACCTACACACACACACACACACACACACACACACACACACACACACACACACACACACACACACACACACACACACACACACACACACACACACACACACACACACAATACACGAATACACACACACGTACACACAAAACATACAAAATACATAATATGAAATACAAAATTAATTGCAGGTCCAGAAAAACGGATCCATTAAAGCTTTTTAATACTTATTGCAGCCGTAAAATTAGCGTATTTAAATATTTGTTCCCGTGAGCTCGAGTCGACACGCGCTGTTATTGGAAGTGGGATTCACGCACGCATTCGATTTTTTTTTTTTTTTTGGGTGGGGGGGGGAGGGGGGTGTTCTGTAGCTTCTTTTACTTCCTCTTTGGATTCTTATTTTTTAAGTTTTTTTTCCTTTTTTTTAATTATTCCCCTGGTCTCGTTTCTTTTTTTTTTCTTTTAAATTTAATTTGCCCTTTTCTTCCGTTTTCTTTCTCAAAATTATCTTTGTTTTAGTTGTTTTCCTTTCCTGTATTAATCTTTAAGCATAAATATTGCTTTCATTCCACTTCCTCTTTTTTGTCTTTATTATGACTTATTATTCATTTCTTTCTTCTACTTCTCCCTCTAATTTCTTCTCTTCTTTCAAGATTCATTTTAAACTTTTTTTTTAATAATTAGGAATGAAATCAGCTGATCTATCAACTCTCACGAACTTTATTCACAAACTTTTAAGATTTAATTTCTCTCTCTCTCTCTCTTCCCTTTTCATTTTCGTTTTAGTCATCTTCGCATTTATTTTTCTCGCAATATTCGTTACTGCCATCCTCACAGTCGAGTTTTCATCATCATCATAATCTTATCATCACTATCCTCACACTCAAGTTGTCCCCATCATCACTATGACACTCATCACTTATCAAATACGTAAAAAACAAGACGAAGAAGAGAGAGAGAGAGTGAGAGAGAGGGAGAGGGGAAAAAAACTAAACAAAAAAAACGTACAACTCAAAAAAAAAAAAAAAAAAAAAAAAAAAAAAAAAAAAAAAAAAAAAAAAAAAATCGTTAAGATGAAAGGGTCACCTAACCTAAAAACTAGATTCTCTTCGAAATTTAGAGAACAAACAACAACTAACGGTAACATAATCTAATTTTTGTTTCTTCGTTATAGCTAATAGCGCTGGTGTATAATCACGTATATATTAGATAATAGATGAGAAACAGTTCACTTCCACTGTGTAGTATACACATTCATACATCTATAAACTGTGTGTGTGTGTGTGTGTTTTCAGGTATGTCCTGATGGAAAAAAAAAACTGTGGGGGCTTTTGCTCTTCGTGTGCGTGCGTGCGTGTGTGTGTGTGTGTGTGTGTGTGTGTGTGTGTGTGTGTGTGTGTGTGTGTGTGTGTGTGTGTGTGTGTGTGCGTGCGTGCGTGCATACATATACAATAACACACACACCCATAATCAAGCTATACGCGCGCATATAACCTACGCTGAATAACTCACACAAAGACCACGTGCCCAATGCCATTAACCCTAAAGCTATAATAATACAACCCAGGGACCCTAGCCTTCCTCCGTAGCCTTGCAGGGGCTTTATCCAATATTTGGCTGCAGGGTTAACTAATCCTAACTTATTCCGGTGCAGTAATTCCATTGCGCGCTGAGGTTAGTTAGGGAAGGCCGGTGGGTTGGTACCCCGCCCTCCCCTCCACCCTCTTACCTAACGGGTTGCTTCATAAATTTCCATAATTTCGCGTACATTTACATGAAAGCGGTAATTAGAAAATGTACACACGATTTTTTTCTTCTTTCCACTCGATTTGAATGTGTTGCTGGTGATAGAAGAAATGTCTATACACATTGTGTTTTTTGCGTATGTATACACCCACACACAATACATACACACACACACACACAATAAACATTGTAAGTATTCCCTTCACAGTGTCAGCTACAATGGACCGTGAATGTTTCCCGACAATGGATGAAAGTCTTAAAAACAGAATGACCAAAAGACAGAAAGAAACGGAAAAAAGATAGATAGATCGAGAAAGAAAGATAAATATAGTTAAAAGTTAAAGGCCATACTGATTATCGGGACAACCATCGTGCTGCAAAAGGTGAAGGTCTCCCGCGAAGAAAAACATGGTAGGTAAAGGCTTCTAAAGCACTATTTTATTTCAGAAGTTCAAACTTAACTGAAGCTGATCTGAACACTACAGCAAATATGAGGTTTTCAACGAAAGACGCAAGGAAAAATGTCTACCAATTACCAACATTATAGGATAGAAATACGACGAAATATGAAAGGTGACCAACAAAACAAAAGAGAATTCCTGCAGTACAAATTTCAACTACCCTAACAGCAGCATGGACTGAAGGTAATAAAGCCTATTGTGATGCAAGCTCAGTCTTAGTGAAAGATAGCTACGATGTTCACCACATTAAACTAAAAGTGAACGAAAGATCTTGGATCACTTGTAACAGGAAGAATTCGAGTCGGTGAGAGCAGGTCCCCTTTAGGAACACCACCAATGACTATCTTAATTGCCGTTCGAATGGATCACTCAGGAACAACCGTTATAATATAAGGATAACCAACTATCATATGAGTCAGTGAGCCTTGTTTATAAACCATTAGAAGAGTTTGGATAAAAGGGTTAAGACAATGAACTACTTTAAATGGAAATATTACATAAGGAATCTTTCGGTCTTTGAGAGGTCGAAGTCAATCAGAACTTGTACAGCTCTCCATTTTTCTCACCCTTTGAATTCTTTGGACCTTGGATGCTGGCAAAGGAACTCAAACAAATCTGAGTTTACTAGGGAAAGAATTCAAGTTCCTTTGTCGAAATACCGAATTTAGAAAGAAATTAAGTGATCTCAGAAAAAGAAGGAAATTGCCAAAGACGCGACAATCCAAGATCCATAAAAGTACCGATGAAAGCATACATAAGGAATTTAAAAAAATAAGAAAGAATCTGAATTATTCAGATTTGAGTTAGAAGATGGTAGACTGACTGAGCATATTTTACGGATAGAATATCCTGATGGCAAATTCGAGAGAGAGAGAGAGAGAGAGAGAGAGAGAGATAAAAAGGAAAAAAAGTTAGGACATCCCTAAAGGGTATTCGTAAGTAAACTTCGAGAGAGAGAGAGATAGATAGATAGAGAGAGAGTGAGAAAGAAAGAAAGAGAGAGAGAGATAATCATCACACTGAAATTTTCTGCACAGTTCTACCATGAGTGTACAGAATTCTTGGTACACCGAAGGCCACTTTCCCTCTTCAGCTAACCATGATCCGAAGACCGGTTTCTCAAAGTTGCATCCCAGGTTGATATAGCCACTGAGCAACTATCAAACCTTGGATATGATGCTTTGGATAGCATGGAGGAGGACGCAGTAAAGGCTTGCATTGCAGAATACTTTCCATGATAAGAATGACACGGCAAGGCACGGAAGGAGGGAGGAAGTACGAACACATGCCAAGAATTTCAGGGAATTAATTATTGCTTGGAATTCGCTTTGTATTTATGATTTCGTGGTTACTTTGACTTTCTTGCTGGTTTATCTCCTAATATATATATATATATATATATATATATATATATATATATATATATATATATATGTGTATACATATATGTATATATATATATATATGCTTATGTATATAGATGTATATATACGCGTATATAAAAAGGCCATTTACCATGTTTCACTTTTATGTGTATATATATATATATATATATATATATATATTTATATATATGCATGTATGTGCACACACACAGATATATATACATGCATGTATATATTTTTGAGACGAAGAAGAGAAAGAGGAAATTACATGTAGCTGAACAACAAGGAGAAAACTTAATAAGTCAATATTGGAGAAAAAACAGGTGAGGGAATTGAAAGTTAAGATGTAGAGTACAGTTTACAATATGAACACATACACACACACAAAAACACAAACACACACACAAATATATTAGATAAATACAAAATACATACAAAAAATTGTAAAAAAAAAAAATATATATATATATATCCATTGAACAATTATCATATCTATCCTCAGTGTCTATCATCAACTTTATTCCTATCCATTTACATCAAACTTTGGCCATGTCATTCTTTGCCTCCAATCTCCAACCTCGAATCCTTTGACCATTCTCCGTCATTGTCTCTTAACTCCTTCATTTCAATAACCTTTTCATTCCGGTTCTTCCTCTTCCTCCTGACTGTGCCTATCATTCTTTCTTTTATCCTCTTTCTAATTAAGAGAGGAGAGGCATTTGTCCATTTTTTTTTTTCTTTACTTTTTCCTTTTGGCTTTCTCTTTTCTCTCTCTTTTTTTCTTCTTCTTCATCCTTTCTTTTTTCTTCTCCTCCTCCTCAATTTTCTTCTTCTTCCCCCCTCTTCCCCTCCTTATCCCCTCTCTTCCTTTCTCTCTCTCTCTCTCTCTCTCTCTCTCTCTCTCTCTCTCTCTCTCTCTCTCTCTCTCTCTCTCTCTCTCTCTCTCTCTCTCTCTCTCTCTCTCTCTCCCTCTCTCTCTCTCTCTCTCTGCGTTTAAGCTTCTGATGTTGCCTCTTTGTAATGACATTGTTCCGGATCTCCACTGTCATTCTCTCATCGGTGTTTTGTTTGTGATTGTGGGAGTGAGTGAGAGTGAGAGATAGGGAGAGGGAGGGAGGGGGAGGGAGAGAGAGGGAGAGGGAGAGGGAGAGAGCTAGATAGATAGATAGAGAAAGAGAGAGAGAGAGACTGAGAAAAAGAGAGAGTTTGTGTGTGTGTCTGTGCGTGCGTGTGCGTGCATGGTTGTGTGTACGTATGCGTTCGTCTGCATGTATATGTAAGAGAGCACGTGCCTCCGTGCTTGCTAGCAAGCGTATGTATCAAATCATCCCCAGACATCAAAGCCAGGATAAGACCCCCTCGTTGATCCTGCAACTGCCTCTGCAATTCCTAACAACCGACCTTCCACGTAAACAAACAGCACCCACTGTAACCTCCCACTCCATGTTCCGAGCACTTCAATTTTAAACCGACTTCCACGAACACGCACTTTCAAAAGGACACTTCCACGAACACGCACTTTCAAAAGGACACTTCAACTGCGCTGGATATTCCACGCACACAACACACGGTACAGAAAAATATAAATTTAATATTGATTTGATATTTATTCTCATTTATTTGATATTTATTCTCGTGACTAACGAGCCTAAAGCAACACGAATGCACTCGAAGTCTGAACAAAATTTATACATTTCATACACATTCCGAAATAATTGAGAGCGTACAGATATATCACGGTTTTCAATATCTCAATTAAATCCAGAAGCTTTAA
>BOPN01001864.1:210000-212500 GCA_017312705.2 Penaeus japonicus
GTCCCTGTCCCTTTTTCTTTCACTTTCTCTCTATCTCCCCCTCTCTCAATCTCTGTATCTAGTGTCTACCCCCCCCCCCCCCTCTCTCTCTCTCTCTCCCACACACATATATTTTGTTCCTTCGCTCTTATTACGCGTTCCTTGTGCTCCAATTTACAGCAATTCTTTCTAATACGCGGGAGTTGGTTGCTTCTGACCCGTTCGTCGGACAACTCGCGCCGTCTACAACTCTGCGACGAAAGCTTCTTCGTAATAGAGGTTAACTTTGTTAATTTTTTTATAATTTTGGGAAAATTTATGTTTTTTTAACGTAATTCATCATTTTGGGGTTATTTATGTATTTTTAGTGATTATTATTATTATTATTATTATTATTTTTATTTTTTTTTATTTTTTTTTTTTTAAGACGTAAGAGGTTGGTGATCCTTGAGCAAATGGAACGCGTTTGAGGGATTGTGTTACTAACCCCTCTGACAAGGATTCGAACCTCTGCCGCTCTCAGTTATGAGGCGGGGAGTACAGGACCAAACTTGCTTTTGAGTAACGTTGTTGTTTTTTTTAATAATTATCATCAATTTGTCCATCATAAAAATAATCACTAGCTTGGTAATCATCAAATAACAATTACCACTAACCGATCATTAGTCATCACTAACCTGTCAAATGCATCAATCTGTTCGAAAAACTACATAGCATTTTACCCCTCTTCTGTTCCCTCTTGTTTCTCTATTCCTCCATCTCTCCTCCTCTTTTCTCCCGTCTCTTCCTCCTTCCTCTATTTCACATCTCCCCTTCTTTTCATCCTCTTTTACCATTTTGTATTTTCGTCATTCTCCAGTTTCCCTCTTCCTCGTCTACTTCCCCTCTCCATTCCTTACTCCATTTCGCATTTCTCCTCCCAACCTCTCTTTCCCCTTTCTCTTCCTTTCCATCCTCGTCTCCTTCTGCTCTTTTCCACTTCGCAGTCGAAGATGGTACGAGATTTATCGGTACAGACTACAGCCAGTTCCCCTTCTCGGCCCATCATTGCTTGGCACCCTAAGGGGAAAGCAGGAAAGCAGGAAAGCACACGAATATGCCGAGGTCCTTTTTGCTTCACGGCTTCCTCCTGGGAATGTATGCACATAACAAAGAAGAGAAAAGGACTTTGGGATATTGGTGTGTTTTCCTATTTTTTTCCCATTCCTTGTTTTGTTTGCAATTCGTTGAGCTGAAATCATTCACTGGACGTCCGACTTTGCCCTCACATGTGACCTGATTTCACACCCTTCGTCACGAGACCTTTCCTGTGACCCAACGTTCCTGCCGAGGAAATGTGGCGTCCTAGTGGGTGCAGTTAACGCAGACACGACTCCTGCCTAAAATAGTCAAAAGCCTTTTCTATACCCGGTCCTCGATGAAGACCCGAGGTGGACAGAGGCAACCAATCACCTTTCCCCAAAAGGTCACCAATGGTCATTCTGGATTCTGATGAAGATGAAGAGTTCTTTATCAGAGTCGGGTAATGGTTACCCCTCTCTGCTCGTGTGATTTGGCCAAATATGTCCTCGACATTCTCTATGCCTCTCTGCTCTTACTATTTCCCCATCTCCCACTATCCCTCCCTTCTCTTTCTTGCTCATTTCACATATCTCCATCCCTCTCTCTTTTTCTTTCAATGTCCCTATTCTTTTAATCTCCATATAGTCTTCCTTACTTGGTTTCCTCACCTCCTCCTTTATCATTCCTTTGGGTCCCTCCTTCAGATATCAATTTCGACATTACCCTCTTCTTCCCACTTTCTATCATCGATTTCCCGTTTTCTGACCGACAAAGAAAACGGTGCCGGGAGACCCTAAAGGACACCTATCCTGGACAAAACCTTAAGGATCCTGTTGTCCTCCGCTCATCCTTTGTCTATTGGCTGGAAGGAGAGACTCTAGTAGGAAGGAATAAGGTCAGGTCGTGCTTATCTGTAAAATCAAGGAATCATGTCATCAAATCTACAATCGAATTATGGTAAGCTCTTAGAGAGTGGCTGAGATGGTACTTCAGAAGCAGTCACTGTTGATGAAAGCATTTCTCGCCCCCTCTCTCTCCCCACATTCTTTATCTCTCCCCCTCCCTCCTTTGCTTTCTCTTTCTTTCTTTCTCTCTCTCTCTCTCTCTCTCTCTCTCTCTCTCTCTCTCTCTCTCTCTCTCTCTCTCTCTCTCTCTCTCTCTCTCTCTCTCTCTCTCTCTTCCCTTATTCCATCCTCCTTAGCAATAGCAAGTGTGAGGTCTAGACCATATCTCAGTTACAACCCGTGTAATGGAATGCTCGAAAACTAAAAAACAAAAACCAAACCAAACCAAACACCCACAGTTCCCAAAAACTTTTATATAGATACTCCCCGATTCAGTGTTAAAGTAGGTATTTCTCAACTTGCACTCCTATACCGAGAGATGTCTTTTGAAGAGTTCCTGATATTTCACATTCTGCTAATGGTCTCTTCGTGAGCTCTATAAGCTCTGATACATC
>BOPN01001864.1:222500-245000 GCA_017312705.2 Penaeus japonicus
TGGCAGAACAGGCTATGGCAATGTTAAAATTCCTATTTATTTTCGTGTTGTTAAGTTTATCTCTTATTCTCTGCGGAAGTGAGTTCAGCTGAGAGGTTCTGGCCCACTGATCTAGTAACAAATTGGCCTGTTCTAATGTGCTATGGAACTGTGGAGTGGCGACAGCTTTACCTGACAACCTGCTGATTTTTCTCCATACCTCAGCTGCAGAAGCTTGGTGGTTAATACTCTACAGGAATTACTCCCAATGTTTACTGCGAATTTGAGCCTTTAATTCTCTGAAATCTTTATTAGCTCTGAAGAATCGTAAAAGATTTTCTGATGTCATGTCATCCCTGTAATAGTTAGCAAGCTCCTGAACTCGTTTATGCTCCCTACTTAAGATGGGGTCATTTATCCACTTTGGTGCGTGAGGGACTGGGGAACTTTTTTTCTTTGAGAGTTTTCTTGAGCAGACCCATGTATTGTAGTAGTCAGTGACAACTTTTATCAGGTCCTGAGAGTAATTTTCGACAGTGGTTACGACATAGGTACTATACCAGTCATAAACACGTGCCTTGAAGTGATTTTCCAGTCCCGGTGGGATTGTAAATTTAGGTCTGGGTGTTTTGTGAGCTATGCTGTTGTCAACAGTACACTCTGTTAGGATTGCAAAGTGGTCACTGACTAACTCTCGAACCAGTGAAGTACAAACATTACCATGTACAAGATCTTTGCCAATTACATAATCTAACCTGCCACCTGCTAAATGAGTCTGTTTATCTATGTCATATACAGTCATTGATCTTCTATTGATGAAATGTTTGAATTCCTCCCCATTGCTGTTACTCTGGTGATCACCAAATTGGGTGTGTCTAGCACTGAAATCTCCCATACATAATGTTCCTTGATTATGGGAATTGGGTAGAGAACTAGTCAGAAACTTTGAGCTTCTGGCATACACATTATATAATGAGAAGAACCCAGAGGCAGTCTGAATTCTGAAATGATGGAATTGCACGTCCGTGTTCCCGGACTGTTTTACTAGTTCATGTGGCAGTGTTAGCTTTACATAAGTCAACAAACCCGTCATGGCTGTATTTACATATGAGCAATACCCTTTGAGTTTAGGCGCTATTTTCATGTTAGTAGCAGCTGCAAACGGTTCTTGTATGCAGATTACATCGACATTGTTTTTACAAATATAAAACTCTAGGTCATTAAGACTAGGCTTAATACTACGCATATTCCTTTCTTTGAAAATTGGCAAAAAAATCCTTAGACATTTCAAAATACACGAAGAATTATTACATTACATTTACCATTGGTATTATATATAAAAAAAGTTACATTTCGTTATTTATTGATATTTTAAAGGGATATTGCATTACATTATCTGCTAATTCTTTGAAGGAAAAGTCTTGTAAAATTCCACGGAGGGAGAAAGAGAGAGAGAGAGAGAGAGAGAGAGAGAGAGAGAGAGAGAGAGAGAGAGAGAGAGAGAGAGAGAGAGAGAGAGAGAGAGAGAGAGAGAGGGGAGAGAGAGAGGGAGGGAGGGAGAGGGGAGAGAGGGGGAGGGAGGGAGGGAGGGAGGGAGGGAGGGAGGGAGGGAGGGAGGGAGGGAGAGAGGAGGGAGGGAGGGAGGGAGAGAGAGAGAGAGAGAGAGAGAGAGAGAGAGAGAGAGAGAGAGAGAGAGAGAGAGAGAGAGAGAGAGAGAGAGAGAGAGAGAGAGAAAGAGAGAGATAATTGCTGTTCGTAAGACTCAAACCTCGAAGGGAGAAAATGTCCATTTCCAAAAGCCAAAATATGTTGTTGTTGGTCTGCCTTTTCCCCCTCTCCCTCTTACTTTTCTTTTTTTCTTTTTCTTCTCGTCCTCCTTGTTGTTCTTGTTCTTTTTTTTCTCCCTATTCATTCATTCTTCTTCTTCGTTCTGTTCTGTTGTTGTTTTTTTCTCCCTCCTCCTCCTCCTTCTTCATATTCTCCTCTTTCTTCTTCTTCTCCTATCTTTTGTTTATGCTGTTGTTTTTTCTCCCTCTTCCTTTTTCTTCTTCTTCCACTTCTTTTTTTAGGTAATGTGAAAGGAAGACGAACTGAATGGAGTCTCTAGGACACAAAGACTCCTGAAGAAGAAATGGAGGAACGGAGAGACTGGAGAAGGAGAAGGGGGTGGGGGGTAGTTTTGGGGAGGGGGGGGGAGCTTCAGGTAGACAGGACGGAAGATCTTGGAATTAAAATTGATCTTATACATAAATATATGTATAGAAAAAAAGCGCACAGCTCTCTTTTTATTCTCTATTTTTTTCTATTATTCGTGTCGATTTTCTTCTAACCTAATCAGTCGAGTTCATTATAAGCTGGCGTCGTGAATTTCAAAGTTCAAGAGACTGTGAATGGGGTCTCTCAATATTCGGGTTTAACTACAAGATTATCACAGACATCAAGTCAACATCTACATTAAAATTGCAAAAAAATTGAGAAAGACAGAGAAAGAGAGAAAGAGAGAAAGAGAGAGAGAGAGAGAGAGAGAGAGGGAGAGAGGGGAGAAAGAAAGAGAAAGAAAGAGAGGGAGAGAGAGAGGGGGGGGAGAAAGAAAGAGAGAGAGAGAGAGAGAGAGAGAGAGAGAGAGAGAGAGAGAGAGAGAGAGAGAGAGAGAGAGAGAGAGAGAGAGAGAGAGAGAGAGAGAGAGAGAGAGAGAGAGAGAGAGAGAGAGAGAGAGAGAGAGAGAGAGAGAGAGAGAGAGAGAGAGAGAGAGAGAGAGAGACAGAGAGAGAGAGAGAGAGAGACACAGAGAGAGAGAGAGAGAGAGAGAGAGAGAGAGAGAGAGAGAGAGAGAGAGAGAGAGAGAGAGAGAGAGAGAGAGAGAGAGAGAGAGAGAGAGAGAGAGAGAGAGAGAGAGAGAGAGAGAGAGAGAGAGAGAGAGAGAGAGAGAGAGAGAGAGAGAAGAAGAGAGAGAAAAAAAAAAAAAAAAAAAAAAAAAAAAAAAAAAAAAAAAAGCGTAAACACTCCAGATCTAGGGCAGTCTCTAAATAGCAACAAAACTGACGAATGAACAGCGGGTTGCGTGTCCATAAAGAGATTCCACGCGCTGATTGGCTCAGGGTTTGAAGCCTCGGACAGTCAACAAAGTCGCAATATCGACAGAAATAATCTTTGCCAACTTCTACAGCTCAGGAATGAACTTCAAAAACTAGTAAATTTCCATGAACTTTCATCATATTTTGCTGTTGCTAGATTTTTTTTCTCTCGAAGCATGGGCGGGAAAAATCCGATTTCAAAAATTTAAACTTCCTAGATTTTAATCATCCTCGTAACGGATTTCTGGATGACTCACCCTCTTCTGTCCTCTTCTAATCCTACTAATATCTATGCATTCATCCTCCAGCATAACCAGAGCAACTCACTTGATTAAATAAATAAATCTTCATTCTACTGCGGATGCCCTTTAGTGGGTCCTTTAGGGAATCTCCTTCGCCCTTCAACCTTTTTCAAGAAAGTTCCTTCACCTTTATGCCTTCCTCTTCATCAGACACGCTGGAGGTTAACCCTTTTTCTTCTTCTTCTTCTTCTTCTTCTTCTTCTTCTTCTCTTACTCCTGATAATACCAGGAGTAATAAATTATAATAATAATAATACAAACAGTGATAAAAACGGATAATTTCCGTCTTTAATTTTCTCTACGAGCAAGCAAAGTGTGTGTGTGTGTGTATAAATATATATAAATATATATATATATATATATATATTAATATATATATATATATATATATATATATATATATATATATATATATATTATATATATATATATATATATATATATTATATATATATATATATATATATATATATATATATATATATATTATATATATATATATATATATATATATTATATATATATATATATATATATATATATATATATAATATATATATATATATATTATATATATATAAACTAATAAATAACCATATTACAATAACAGCAACCATGGTAAGAATACAATAAAACACCACTAACTATTATTACCCATCCCTCATACAGAATCCTCTCAGGCGATACTTCCATAACCCGAACTGTAGTCTTAGGAAGATAATGTCGATCTTACCCTCCGTCTCTGAAGCGTGGGTAGAAATTGAGACCTTACGAGTTTTCTCCATTTGTAAAAGTAAGTTTTCTTGTGAATAACCTTAAGGTATATGTCCTAACTTTTCCCTCTCTCCCTACCTTCCTCTTTCTCTTCCTCTCTCTCTCTCTCTCTCTCTCTCTCTCTCTCTCTCTCTCTCTCTCTCTCTCTCTCTCTCTCTCTCTCTCTCTCTCTCTCTCTCTCTCCTTCTCTCTACCAGATATCTCTTCCCTCAGTGGAAGGATATGAATTGCATCGGGAGTTTCGAAAGTCCCTCCCCATCTTCAAAACTTTTAAATCTCTACCTTCATCCCTTTCCTTGCTGTCTTTCCTTCCTTCCCTAGCTTCACCACTTCTTTCCTTCCTTCCCTATTTTCATCCCTTCCTTGCTTCCTTTCTTTCTTCCTGCCTTCCTTCCCCCTCTCCCTACAACAGCAGAAGTTCTTAGCCTCACCGTCTTAGAATCCTTTCCCGACCGTCCCTTCCTTTCCTTCTTCGGCTAAGGGGTGCTGGCTTCCATATGCAAACAATATACCCTAAAATGTTCTCTGTTGTTTTTGAAGGAGACCATTTGTATCAGAAGTCCCTGGTTACTATTTCTGCAACTCCGCAATATGCTGATACAGTGATTTTTTTTTGTTTTTTTTTTGGTGGGGGGGGGGGGTGTCCTACCAGAATAAGAAAGACCTTTTCCTAAGGGGTAAGGATAGCAAAAAAGACTTAACTAAATGACCGGACGGCAGACTTTTTCTTTGCATTTCATACTATTAAGATTCACTTTATGTTCTCGTTGTCAGCAAGGCACCGGTGGCACACTATGGCAAGTGCTTTGGATTCCTCGTCTTTGACTGTCACACCCCGTGTATCGGGGGTCATTTTCCTTAGACTGTTGAATACTCCATGTGGGCACTGGCTACTTTAATATCTTCTTTATATTTATGATTTAAAAGGTTTCTCTCAGAGGGGTACCCAATTTTATAGGTTGACTGAATGCAAAGTAGTAATGAAATTTATTCCGAACCATCAGAGCACACGCGAGGAAATGATTGAACTAAATGTTTTCACTTAGTACTGCGTCAAATGTATACTACTAGAACTATTCTTTTAACTTCAATGTAAAGTTTTATCTTCCTTTAAAAGGATTGTACCCTCAGAAAGGTTCGAATGTTTATCTAAAGTGCGCTCTTGGAAATTTCTCGAAACAAGTGAATTCCTCATGTGACGCCAATTTTCAATGCCTTTCTGATGACTACTATTTCGTGACCTTGTCCTTTGTATTTCCAATAAAACATGAAAGAATGGCCATTCTTCTGAAAGGTTGATCACCTCTATGAGATAAATGGACATGTCATGGTAATTTTTGGTACACTAACAGCTAAAAGCTTTTTAATTTTCCTGTCGAAAACCTAAAATCAGACATCAGTCTCCACTTTTCACCGGGTTACAAGGTATTCTGATGAGCAGTGGGACCTCCTCACAAACATAGCCTACCAGTCGAGAAGTTTCCTTTCAGTAAGAAAAGAGCGTGGACTCCCTCTCCCCCCATCCACCCCCCCCCCCTTTCTCCCTCTCTTTCAACCACACTCTACCAGATAAACATCCTCCCACACCAGCAGCAGTTTCCAGAATCCAATCCACTCAATACCAGCCTTCCTCCAGAGTTTGCTCGAATGGCTGTGGGTAAAAGCCTCAAGTATTTTTTTTTTCTTTCTTTCTTTCATAAAGATACTGACGAATCCCTTGGTTGAGTGGTCTCTAAGTTGTATATGTCGAGTTTTGATTGAATGTAAAAGATGATACGTGTGTGTTGATGTGATAAGTGGTAATTATATACCATTCAGTGCTGAAATACGGACGATAAGATTTGATGTTAATAATAAGAAACCATATCTATCTGTCTATATATTCTTGCCTAAAAATCTATTTGAATCATCAGATCTACTCGATTCCTGACTGCCTTTGTCAGCCATCAATAAATATCTCTTACCAATCGCCCAAATCCTCAATAATCCCAATCAATAGTCCTTAATAATCCCTTACAATAATCTCAATAATCTTTTCTCTTTCGTTCGCTCTCGTTGATTCTACTTTCCTCTTCCTTTTTATTTTGTCTCTCTTTATTTCATCTATCATGTCTCTTTGAATCTTCTACTTCTCCTTCTTCTCTATTACCTGATCACATATTCACATTTCCTTCATGACTCCATCTTCACCTACAATACTCCTAAGTTAATAGAAACAACATAAATAAACAGACACAGAGGAAAATAAATACAGAAGTTGTAGAAACACTAAATAATCAGACAACTTGGTCGCAAACCCTCAGACACTTGATCTTTCGAACGATGAAATACATGTAACTGTAAAAATGGAAAAATGGAAAAAAAAGTAAAATCAAATACATATACTGAATAAAAAAATGGAAAGAGGAGAAGGTAAAAGGAAAGCATTTCTTTAATTAAATGACTTCCTGGAAAAATTCAAGCTTTGATGCTTACATGAAGTTGAAATGATTTAAGATGAAATTAGTGGAAAGAAACAGAATGTAAACTAAATATAAGAGAAGGAAAAAAGGCACATGCTATAAAGAGCGAAACGAAAGGGAAAAGACAAAGGTTTTCAAGAAATCAACATTGCAAAGGAAAACCAAAGAAGGAACAGATGAAACTAAAAATTAAGCCATAATACAAGTAATACTGAAGTTCAAGAAATGATAAAAAACAACAAAAACATGATGAATAGCTCATCACACGTAAAAAAAGCTAATACGGAAGAACCAGAAAATAAATCATAACCATAGGAAGTCATATATATATATATATATATATATATATATATATATATATATATATATATATATAAACGCTAATAGAAATATGGGAACCCCCTGACCATAGAAATATGGGAACCCCCTGACCTAAACTAAAAAGGAATTTGGCAAATAAACTTTAACTATAAAAATTTACCAACAAACAAACTAAAGCGAAGTCTGGAAATCGGTCTATTCGAACACCCTTTGTCTTCTTCTTTCTGTCTTTGTTGCATTTATTGGAACATGCCAAAGTCATATAAGCCAAGGGGCCCAATGTTCATCACATCGATCCAGAGGTCATATAATTTTGTTTCCTTTATAGAAGTGATTACTTTATGGATTGCCCTTTTGTCGAAGAGCTAGAACGGTAGCCTCTTTCGAAGTACAGTGACCTCTTTTGAAGTACGGTGACCTCTTTCGAAGTACGGTGACCTCTTTTGAAGTACGGTGACCTCTTTCGAAGTACGGTGACCTCTTTCGAAGTACGGTGACCTCTTTTGAAATACGGTGACCTGTTTCGAAGTACGGTGACCTCTTTTGAAGTACGGTGACCTCTTTTGAAATACGGTGACCTCTTTTGAAGTACGGTGACCTCTTTCGAAGTACGGTGACCTCTTTTGAAGTACGGTGACCTCTTTTGAAGTCCGGTGACCTCTTTCGAAGTACGGTGACCTCTTTTGAAGTACGGTGACCTGTTTCGAGGTACGGTGACCTCTTTTGAAGTACGGTGACCTGTTTCGAAGTACGGTGACCTGTTTCGAAGTACGGTGACCTGTTTCGAAGTACGGTGACCTCTTTTGAAGTACGGTGACCTGTTTCGAAGTACGGTGACCTCTTTTGAAGTCCGGTGACCTCTATCGAAGGACTTTTGACTTAGCAAGGGAGAGACCATTACCCCGAGTGGTTACGAATCCTCACCTCGGACCGAACGAAACCGGGATTCGAACCCGTGCGTTTGGAGACCCTCCTGGTCCCCATTCGTGCGCGTTGACTACTACGCTGAGAGTATGGGTGTGTTATTTATCAGGAACAAAGGAAATGGCTGGACTCCAAATGCAACATGAAGATTTGCATACAACTGGGACATTAATAACAGACACGGAGCATTTCAGAACTAGCAATGAATCGAAGTCTTACCGGTATAATTTTCAACGAACGATACATCACTGCAGCAATAAAAGACACTGCAACAAACAAAGCGCCTGGGCCAGTTGAGATTCCGGCAAAGAAACCTTAGCAAAACCGCTGGCTAAAAGTGGAAGCGAAGAAAAAAAGAAAGAGAGAAACTACAGACCCGTGACACTATCTCTCTCTCTCTCTCTCTCAGTCTCTCTCTCTCTCTCTCCCACACACACACACACACAAAAAAGGGCAGCATGGGTTCACTAGGAGCATAGATAGATCTCGTCTATCCCAAAGCCTGACATGGTGAACACATACTATTGGACCTAACCGGAAATAAAGAAGTTTACACAAAATTCCTTGATTTAGCAAATGATCTCGAAAAGGCCAATCATGATAAATTACTTCATAAAATTTAGTTTCTTAAAATTTGGGGAAAATATTGGAAACACAATCTTCTAACAAGTCACACACAGAACGTTCTGATTAACGACTTTTCTTCTGTGAATCAGATAGTGGATCGATATACCACTTGTAATTGGACAAGTGAAACAAAATGAACTTTGATGCTGATTCCAAGGTACAGCCTGACTGGAGATCCGATACACACACACGCACACACGCGCACACACACACACACACATTCCTTAATGCATATTAAAATGTATATCATACAATTTCTGATGTTGTTCAGGTTGATTGATCTCAGACCAATTGTTCAGCTTGCCTGTTCGAGGAAGAACACTCAAAGAGACAAACATGACCCAGCATAAACAAGGCCTGGGTTAAGCTTGACTTGGCTAAGTTCACTGAGCTGAATCTGAGGCAATGAATGTTCCCGTCAGACAGATCGCTGCACACTAAATAAAAGACCCAATGAGATGAGATCACTTGTCTCTCGTCAATCGTGATTTTTTTCCTATTATGAATATTAGCGAAAAAATGCAACATTGTGTATATATGTAACGCCATTTTTGAACAAGCTTTATCCTAAGAAAAAGGTAATATATATATATATATATATCTTTTTTTTAGGCAGTGTTGAAAAAAAGGAAACAAAAAAAAAAACTAACCTCATCTGCTTCGACAAACTTTTTCTTCCTCAAAATTTCTCGAGTTTCCGACGAATGAAACTTTTTGCACAAACACGCAGAGCAAATGAGCAAATATATTTCGCTTCTCGATTTATTTTATTTATTTTCTTTTTTCTCTCTCACTAGAACGATCTTCCGCCCGTATTTGCAACAAGGAAGAATCCCCAAATTTAGCATATGCAACATCTTGAAAGTCCGTTAAGTGATCTTGCAAACAGCGCCAGATCGCGCCACTTCGACCTACGAATCTCAATTCATGACCTCTCCTCCATCCTCCCTCCTCCCTCCCCCTCCCCTTGGAGTCGCTGACCACGCCCACTTCTTCCGATTATTTATTCATCAATTTACATTATCTATATCATCATTTCATAATCATTTCTCTTAGGGGTCCGCTAGTGAAAGTTACCACCAGGATCAAAATTAACAACACACAAGCTGAAGCAAAAAACATCAACAAACCCAAAGCAAAGATAACCAGCAGAAACGCAAACAAACCACAACCCAAACAACCACCCAAATAAATAATTCAAACAAAAGCAAAATAAACAACGAAAAAAACAAACGAGACATCCAAAGTACAAACAGAGCTTCCTTAGACAGCCATGGCAAAGCACACTCGGTTCCACAGCCTTTCCTATCCACTTCTCTTCTTCTTCCTTTCCTCTTTTCTCCTTCTTGGGTTCCCTTTCATTCTTCCTTCCTCTTGGACGCTTTCTCTCTCTTTCCTCTCGGATTTCCTCTTTCTCTCTCTTCCTCTTGGAATTCCCCTCCTTCCTCCTTTCTCCTCTCCTTCCCCGCTTCCCATCTTACTCATGGATTCCGTCTTGTCCCCTTCTTCCTCTCAGATATCCTTGGATTTCCTTCCTCTCGAATTCGCCTCTCCTGTCCTTCTTTTCGGATTTCCTCTCTCCTCTTAGATACCCACCCTCTCTCTCTCTCTTTCTTTCTCCCTCCCCCTCTCTCTCTCCTTCTTCCCCTCCCTCCCTCTCCCTCTCGCCCTCGCTCGCTCCTTCCCTCTCTCTCTCCTTCCCCCCCTCCCTCTCCCTCTCCGCCTCCCTCGCTCGGTCCTTCCCTCTCCCCCTCCCCCTCCCTCCCTCTCCCACTCCCCCTCTCTCTCCTTCTATCCCTCTCCCCCTCCCTCCCTCTCGCTCCCTCTCTCCCTCTCCATCCTCTTCAACGACATTCGGGACACAACAATAGGACACAACAACGATGCATCGCTTGGGTCAATAGGGCCCTCCTTCTCGCTCCGGCAACAACAATGGCCTGGAATGACCTGTGTCCACATGGAAAGATTTCCTTGTCGCGGCTCTAAGGAGCGGGACGAGCGACTTGTATTAATAGTAGAAATCGGTGAGCTTAATATTAAAAAGTAAGAGCAATGGGATTTATGGACGTGAATGAGATATACATTTAGTTAAAAATTGTTACGTGAAATGCGACGTAATGGTGATTGTGATATTGTGTTGTTGTTGTTTGTTTGTTTGTGTATGTGTGTTTAATCGCATTGTATGGCTATCGCATACCAGTAATCCAAAAAATAAAAAAATAAAAATAAAAGATAAAAAAAAGGAATCACGAATAATGGTTTACCGTTTCATATTCTATAGTTAATCTAATAACTGGGCATTCACGTACCGAACATTCAAGCCTGTTCCTCAGTAGGATATTTGTTCTTTGCAAACGAAGTGTGGAGTTTGTTTGTAAATACCAAACTGTTCTTTTGCAAATGGTAGACTCTTCTAGTGAAGTGTGGACGCCCTAGAGACAGCACAGCCATTTTTTTGTTGTTGGTACAGGGGGAGGTTTTTGGCTAAGAAATCACACACACTAATATTAAAAAGAAAGTTGGTGTCAAAATGATACCTTAGGAACACCGTCTTCAAGTTTTTATTTGATTTAATTCTCTCTCTCTTCCTTCAGCCTTTTTTTGCGTTATGTGTGTGGGGGAATATTTGGTATCTATCATAATGGATCGGAAGCGTAGGGTCTTCCTGATTCGAGTTGTTAGCAAAAAGAAATGAGGATGAAAATGATAATAATAATGATAACGATAATTATAATAATGACAGTAATGACAGCAATAAGGAAAACGATAATAACAACAATAATAATAATAGAAACAATGATAATACTAACAATAATGGCAATAACAATACTAATAACAACAGTAACGACAATAACAATAATAACAAAAACATTAACAGCATTTCAATTTTCGGAACTACATGAGAAATTTTCAACTTGAATCTGCGTCTCCGCTTGTGTGTTTCTCGCGATTCGATATTCAGATCTAGATCTTAATCTCTTGATCATGAACCAGTCGCTCAGGAAAAGATAAAAATAGTCATAACATCATTGTGTAATCCCTCTAAACGTAAGGTTACGCAAGGACCTTCGCTTGCAGTGCCTTGAATTCGTCTGCAACTAGCTTAGCTTCCCTGTGTTCTATGACAGGATTCTACCTTGAGAGAATTACGTCCTTGAGGTTACACTCTCTGAAAGTTTTAAGGTTCAGTTGAGTGAGGAGATCGATCCATAATTAGACTGGTCTTTGGACTTTAAGAATAGCTGAACAGAGCTCGTTAAGGCAAACAAAATGAAGCTAAATAACTTCACAACGTAAGAGGTGTAAATGACGAGTTTTGACACACACACACACAAATATACATATATACATATACACACACACATATATATATATATATATATATATATATATATATATATATACATATTCATATACATATACATATATATATATATATATATATATATATATATATATATATATATATATATATATATCACACACACAACTTTTTTTTACATTTATCATGTCCAGCTGTTCTCAGACTCTAAAGACTAGTCTAAATTACTGTTTCATTTCTGCTTTCATTCTTAAAAATAGCTATAACTTTGGAGAGTTCTCAATTAATTAAGGGGGAGACTTAATTAAGACTTATATGTTCATTGCTTCTGCTAAAGCTCTTGCTATTTAGTGGGTATCTTGTTCAAGTTCATAAACGTTTCAATGTTTATTTCTCCTTGTTTGGTTCCTGCGTTTAGTGTCCGTGTGTAAGTGTATACTTGCAAAGAGGGGTCGATGTCTAGCATAAACATTCAGCAAATGTTGTTGAAGGTATTTGACATTTCCCTGTCCATTGCTATTTCACTGTTCCAAAATGTATCACACATATTGAGCACAAGTATTATTTTTTTCTTTACCTTGTGAGCACGACTATTTTTTTTCCTCTTTACCTTGTCCACATATTCTGTTGACTAATTTCTTGGGATGTACGAATAACCTGTTAGTCATCACGTGACGCGCCGGAATTTTCGACTAGATGTATCTTGTAAATATTTGCTGCATTGGTGTGAAAGGTTTCGGAAATTTCCTGTGGTAGTCAGAAAAATGTTATTTATAAAGAAGAAAATGCCTTAGATGCCTTTTGATGCGTTTTTTTTTTTTTTTTTTTTTGTCACTTATAACTAGGGGCGTTGCTAGTTCATATAAGGAGATACATGTACAAACAAGGCCACAAATATATAACCTAACTTCATATTTCATGCTTCATACACACACACTATCTCCTTCCTTTCTCTCTCTCTCTCTCTCTCTCTCTCTCTCTCTCTCTCTCTCTCTCTCTCTCTCTCTCTCTCTCACACACACAGGCACACACACACAGGCGTTCAATTCTATACTGCCAAAAGCAAGGACTAAGTTGCTCACTTAAAGTTGTGCTGAGGAAAACCATTGAGAAAAATTGAGGCCATTCTCCTGATATCGCCTCTCTTGAATGAGGAGAGGTGTGAGGAGGAACGCATGGGGAAGCGGGAGGAGGAACGAATGAGGTAGAATGTGAGGAGGAATGCATGAGGAAAGATATGAGAAGGAACGATAGCGGATGATAGCCGAGTATTTCAGCTGAAATTTAAGGATCAGCACCCCCTCACACCCATAAATAAATAAAAAACATAAAAAGCCAAAGTAAGGGTTAAAACATCTACCAACCCAACTTAACCTCTGTAACTCTGCATCCCCGTGTTCATCTTTAGCATCAAAATTATAAAATAAAAAAACGAACAAACTAAAAACACTGAATAATAATAAAACAAAACTCATATTCCCACAAACTCTACTACTACTACTACTACTACTAACAACAGTAATTTTAAAAAATCCCATTTCAACTTTCAAATTAACCAAACCGACCCGTTTCTGTGGATGCACACTTCAGATATTCGATTTAACTCCATCCTTTACCGAAAATATTAGTTTTCCTTGGAGTATGAATAAAGCTTCGAGAGAGAAAGAAAGAGATAGAGAATGTGAGAAATAGAGAGAGAAAGACAGAGAGAGAGAGAGAGGGGGGGGGGGGAGAACGAAAGACAGAGAGAAGGAGAAAGAGAGAAAAGCGATAAGAGAAAGCGAAAGCGAGAGAGAGATAAAGTAATAAAGCTTCCCAAATGGGAGTGACAGGCAATTTAATCTTCGGGCGGGAATCGCTCCACAATTTTCCACTACATGGGTGAACGCCAGCGGCTCATGCTAAGTCAAATGAAAAAAAACTACAAGATAAAACAAAGAATAGAATGAATAAAACGCAAGGTTTAACATCGATTTCTACAACCTGGAGCCAAAATAGTGAAATATAGGACCAAAGGGTTTGGTAGCGATATGTAAAATCAAAGTTTTCATGATGATATGAAAAATCAGACTTTGACAGTGGAATATCAAATCTGGGTTTCGACAGTGAAATATCAAATCTTGAATTCGACAGTGAAACTTTATAAAAGCTTGTTTTTTGACAGTGAAATATAAAATATGAGTTTTTGACGGTGAAATTTAAAATCTTGTATTTTGACAGTAATATATAAAATCAAAATATTTAAGACACGTAATATCTAAAATTCTGAATATGATCTGTAAAATCTGAGGAACTAATAGTGAAATGTAGAATCTGAAGAAGTGACAGTGAAATACAAAATTTGAGGACATGGCAGTGAAATGTAAAATAGTATGAACGTTGAAATCTAATATCTGAGATTTAGATCTGAGGCTGAGGATAAAATCTCAAGTTTAAACAGTGAAGTACACTGTATAAGACTTTGCATAAGCACCCAATTCTCTACACATACACCCCTAGAGAGAGAGAGAGAGAGAGAGAGAGAGAGAGAGAGAGAGAGAGAGAGAGAGAGAGAGAGAGAGAGAGAGAGAGAGAGAGAGAGAGAGAGAGAGAGAGAGAGAGGGGGAGAGGGAGGGAGAGGGAGAGAGAGAGAGAGAGAGAGAGAGAGAGAGAGAGAGAGAGAGAGAGAGAGAGAGAGAGAGAGAGAGAGAGAGAGAGAGAGAGAGGGGGAGGGGGGATTACGGAATCAAGGTGGACGCTGGTCAAAGAACTCTATCCTCGAATGGACTAAGAATCTTTGCCAAGGAGGCTACTATCCAAATAAGAGGTTTCTGGACTAAGGACGGAGCGGGGCGAGTGTTTGTTTGTTTGTGTGTACATTATATATACATACACACACTCACACACACACACACACGTACGCACATACATATACATAAATATCCACATGCACATGACACCACTGGTAGATCATACACACTTAGTAGGTTAGGTAATACAGACCTAGAAAATAATAATAATAATAATAATAACAACAACTACAATACTAGCAATACAAACACAAGCTACATGTTCTCAAACACTGTCAGTACCGACATTTCATCTGTCAATCATACAACCTTATAATACCAAAACTTCAAACCGACAACAAGCTATAGGAAGACACGACAGAGAAACCGATCTCTTTCCAATAATCATAAAAATAATGAAGATAATAAAAATTAAAACCTATGAACTAACCAAATGCAGGCTAGGTTTGCAATGACTGCAAGATGTCATGCACAAACGAGTGACTGATTCGGTGCTCTGAATTCTCTAACACTCTAACACCGACAAATCTGTTCAGAATTATAATAAAAAAAAATAAAAAAATAATAATAATAATAAATAAAAGGGGCAAAGTAGAGGGATTTATTTCACTGTGAACTTTGGGACACACTAAACCCTAGCAAGTTCAACTTTAAACCTTTTGAAGCAATAAAAGCAATAAATAAATAAAAATCGTCAAAGTCTATATATATAATGGAAGAAACCGAAAAATCACACATAAAAGTCGAAAAAAAAAAATCCTGAAAAGACGTATCTCCACTTTGAAATGCCTCGAGTGCTTGCAACGAGTCGATTTTTCAATTAAGGTTCTGCTGCACGATTTGAACTTTTGGTTTGAAGAGTGGCTGCAGAAGCGCCGTGTGTATCCAAAGAACTTAATTAAAAATTCAGTTAAATTATCAAGAGGCATGACTCATTAAAGACAACGACAGACTTTATATTCGTGTCGACTGCGGACTATGTGTATTCTTACTATTTTTTTATTTTTTTATTTATCCTTTGTCTGTCTCTTTTGCATTTAGTTATTTATCATTATCGTCATTGGTATTATTGTTTTTACTAGTATTGGTATTATTATCAACACAGCTACTGTCAACATTACTGGTAGTGTTATATCATTGCTCTAAGAGAAATGCATATAGATAATGTGTACGTAATATATTAGTTTTAACCATCATATAAACGTGTCATCTTATACATATGAAAAAATCAATTGGTACCAATCAATGAACTTTTTTTTATAAGTTATATCATTATTTTTTTGGCTTGTTCTTTTCTAAACTCAGTCTAAGGGTGCATACAAGTATAATTCGATAATATCCATTAATTAAACGAAAATTCAACCTAAACACATTAACAGCGCAAGTCAATGCTCATATATTTCATCTTCCTTTTAACCTCACATATCCCTAAGCCTTCATTCCCCCACATTCTAGTAATCATCAAAACGACCCTAATGCCACATTTCAAACATGCACAAGGCAAAATGTTTCATTCATAGAGTATAATGTAATATCCATGTATACATAGCATACATACATTAACCGAAATATCTGGCACGAACGGAGTAAAGCGTAATTAATCTTCCTACTGTATAAGTAACCATTTTTTTCAGCGTCATAAAATGGCGGATACTGCACTAACCTGTTTATCTACTTAGTAATTTATGTATGACTTAATTTACTGAGCACTACAGCCACTCAGGACCGCAACTGTAGCGTGAAATTTATCACACAGCCAAGTTTGGTACTAAAAAAATTCATGTTACTGCAACTTACAAGAATGTATACAATCGGTATATACCCCCCCCCCCCCCTCCCCTCTGGCAGTGACTTGTCCCTCGATCTCCAGGAATAAGAGAGTTCGGCTCTTAACCGCTACACCAAGGGGTTCAAACCACTACCAGGGAGGGTATATTTCTATATCAAATGCGTTTACTGCATGACCTAATCTTTCATAAACAAGCAGTCTTTAGAATTACCTGATTAGCGAAGAGTCGTTGTGAATATTATGCTCAATAACAGGTGCACAAGGCCAGTGCGCATCTCAACGTAAAACTAAGTACTGCAATGTGCTATGTTAATATGCGCAGTGGATATATATATTCACAATAGAAGTCTTACTTTAAAAGACCCGTGACAGCTAGAGAAATGTTAGCTTCTGGAGGGGTGACAGGGAAAGGTTAAAATGCATACTAGGTTAACTTTTATAATGGAAGTATCACACTAAAATGCATAGTAATGCTAATATAGCTTCTATGCATTCATGATTATTGTATACACTGTGACCACTTTTTCATATAAACTGCTCGACTCTATTAATATCAATAAATTATAGATTGAGCGATCTAGTGCTAAGGGACGTGGCAAGGTTAGAAGTATACCATTATCTACATGTATTTATCCAACAGTAAAAGGCACTTACGTGGTTAAGGCTTCGAAGGGAGTCGTATATCACTAATGCCTTAATGCTAATGAATATATATATATATATATATATATATATATATATATATATATATAAATAATAATAATAATAAATACATAAATAAATTATCAAGTTCCTTTCTATAGTTGATGATGATGATAATGATAATTCTGATAATGGCGATGATGATGATAACGAGAAAGCTAAGGTAGGAACAGAAGACGAAGAAGAAAGTATAAAGTATAAAGAAAAGATTTTTATATTTATTTATTTTAACGTAACTCGCATTATCGCCACAGGAACCAACTTATTTCGAATAACTATCGAAAATCCGACTAAAAAAAGCTTCAAGTGCAAAAAAGGGGTTTGGCCTCATAGCACTATTTCCCAGTAACTCAAATAGGACTGAATTTCCTTGGCAATTAGGTTGCGAATTCTGCACTGACAGAGGAACAGAACAGCGCTTGTCTTTGCTTGCCAATCGCGAACCAGCTGGAAGTTACTTCCGTTTTCTAAAATTTTACGTCAGTATGAATAAGATGATATATGAATGGACATGTGGTTGCATTTTACCATGAGCATGAGTAACGAAATACTAAGAACTAAAAAAATTAAAATCTATATACAAATGAATTAAAATAAATTTTGAACAAACATCAGAGGCGGGAAGTAATGTCATGTCACTTCATCGTCTTAATTACAACGAAATAAAAAGTTTAAGGTTGTTGTCCTATAGAGTGAAGGCCATTTTGTCTCCTCACCATCAAAGAGAATTGAAAAAAAACTGCTTTTAACATTCTAACAGAGATAATATATACACACACAAACATATATGCATATATTTCCCCCAAAGTATTCAATATGAAAACTCCCAAAGTTCGTCGAGAGGAGAAACAGACCTTAAGGCATATTCCTATTACTCATTCGCCAAATATAATCTAAAAATAAACATTTGAATCATCAGCCTTCTGAAAACATTAACCAACAATCAATCTTCAGAACATTTCCACGTAAATTTATGTGTTTATTCTCCTAAATCTGTAGCCATTTCCCTTAGTTCAGATAATTCTAACCAACGAATTACAAGTTTCAAGATTTGATGCTCCTATAATTCAATAAAGCTTTATGAGCTAAAGTAAAATTTTTTGTACTTTCTAAATCTTGATATTCTTTTTTTAGAAATTGGAATACTAATATCACTAGATATGATCGTAATTGTATAAAAATGTATAAAATGTATAAAAGATAGTGCTTAATATATCCTCGCTCTCTCTCACTTTTGATTTTCATTTGATATGGTTAGCAGAATGACCTATTATAGATATATAAATAAAACACAATCAAATATGTGTACATTGACAATAACAATCGCAATATGCTGCTTCAACCTAAAACAAAAACAGAATATTCAATACACTCTCATGAAAATAAATTAATTCAATAACGCTGATGTAGGCCTATCTGACCTCATTCATTCACCCGATTTTTAAAATTTTCGTGAATCAAGTTTTAATTACTAACACTCTTATTATTGTTATTGACGTTTTCATCATTATCCTTAATATAACGTCAACGACAATAATAATAGTAATAGGAATATACCCCCCTAAAAAAAAAAAGAAAAAAAAGGGATAAGCAAGCGAGGTCAGATGATGTATTTGGTGTACCTGGTAGATCCATCTATGTGTAAAAGAAAAAAAATATATAGTGGACAGTGTAAGTATGCATACAATACCGAAAGGATGCTTGTAACATCACACTTAACCGAATCAATATGCATTGATCCATACGGCTAATGGCGTTGAAAACCATCCTAACTTTCAGCGTCACCATCAGCTTTATTAGTATGTATATATATATATATATATATATATATATATATATATATATATATATATATATATATATATAATGATATTTACTTCTAAAGGCTTGGCAGAATCCGTCTCAACTTGTAAAAGACTTGTTTACTGATCGTGTCCGCCTCAAGAGCAGGGGGACTTGTGCATATATCTCAAGTTATATATTATCCATACTGGATTGAAATGCGAACGGCTGGATAATCCAAATGTTATTACGTTATCTAGGTGCGTAACCTAACCTAATTCTCACGTATCTGAAGGGACCGTTATGTCATATTATTATCATTATTATTTTTACAAGGTGAAGATAACTTGTAAGGTAAACGGTGAATGTTGGTAGGCTGATAGGTTAGTGATGATGATTATCCGATAACTGGCAGGTTGATTTGACAATTGACAAGCTCAGGATAATCGTTAATCGTTGACAACAGGATCGTTATCTTTTGATGATTGGCAGGTTGGTGATAATAACCTTGGAATTATAACGATATTTTTCGGACAGAAAGTAATCCGTCAATAATGTTCACTTACATTTTAATTAAAACTAAATAAGTGGGACAATTCCTAGCATAGACCTACTCATTTAAGAATCTCACTTTTTTTTTCTCTTCTTTTCATTTCTTGAAAATTCTATTTCTCTAGTGGTAGTTATGAAAATGTCTAACTTTTCCCTACATTTTTCCTTGTCTTTCTCTCTTCTTCAATAATCTATTTTCATTCATTTCATTATCTGTATCTATATTTCTTTTATATTCATTTCATGAGTTTTATTAACATCCCATTTCATTATTCTTATTCATACTTAATTAAAATTTATTTCGTTATTTTAGTCTAAATTCTTATTATATTCACATATTCTTTTCTCCAATCTCTTCGGTTTTCCTCTTATTCATCTTCTCTTTCCATTCTTTCCTTTCCTATTCAAGGTCAAGGGTCCATGGTTTAAATAAAATAAAAAATAAATAAAAAATAAAATATATCATTGAATAAAAAAATTATGTACGTGATGCTGCATCTTATATGAAGATATATAACTTGGTCTGCATGTATAAATAATTAATTACACACTCGATGAATTTGACAAAAAAGCCATAAATGTTCCGTTTTATAAAATTTATCAATTCTAGTCATTGTATATTCATATTGCACATCATTTTGGACAAAATTTTTTAACATATCCAAAATCTTCCTTGGGCATCAAAAAATATTTTTTGCGAAATGGTTGCCTTCAAGTGGCCATCGAACACCCAAATCTCAGCCCATCCCCTTAAAGACGAAACCGAAGCCATATCCACATCTCGGACACCCGCCTTTCCCTCCTGACCGCCATGTTCTTCGTAGCTCGACTCTTAAGAGGTCAGGTTAGACACGCCATCTTATCAGCGAGTCCCCAACTATACTTGGCATTTGGGGGGGAATGAACAAGCCGACTGACTAAAACGTGGGGGTGGTGGTAGTAGTAGGGGGAGGGGGGTAGGTGCACTGAATCAGCTGGTTATTCAGCCGAGTGTTTTTTTTATGACGTGGAGAGAGAATAAGATCCTCCCCCTCGACCAGCTGATTACATAGGAATGCCACGGGGTACGAACCACAGGCACTCTATGGCATGATTACAAGAGTGCTACAGGCCATTTCGAATAGAAAGAGACCTCCGTTACCCCCGTGCATGACAGATAACAGACACCACAAGTCATAACAAGCGCTGTTGCTAAAACTACAAGAACGCCAGACACCATCGTAGTGCCCGACCTTCTGGAACACGATCAATCTCAGAAATTGATTGAATAGTTGATTGAGCAGTTGAAGATGACGGACCACCGACTAAAGGTGCCAGGTTGGTGAGGGAAATTCTCTTGTCGTTCCCTTCGGCATTTACCAAGGCACCTCGCCAGTACTCCCCCCCCCCACCGAGCGCTGCAAGCATTTAGCTAAGAGGATGCGGCGAGGAGTCGGCTCGAAGTACTCGGAAGAGGCCGGGTTTCAACGAGGCGTATGGCGGGGATGTTGCCTCCGGTAATCTCACTCGACTAAATTCTCCCTTCCTCCGCTGCCATCCTTTGCCCTCTCTGTCTGTCTGTTTATATCTCTTTCTCTATATACATATATATATATATATATATATATATATATATATATATATATATATATATATATATATACATATATGTATGTGTGTGTGTGAGTGTGAGTGTTAAATTAAATTTAGGCAGCTCAGCTGCCGTGTACGGAAGAAATTTAACAACTAAATGTCAGTTTTGCTGCCACCATATGTTCAGGTCAAATTTGTGCGTCACCAACGAAAGCTGCGGGTACCACCGAGCGTATGATATATTCAATGTGAACTGAGGAAAACCTCTAACAATTATGAAAAAAACAAACAATGGTAGTGTGGTTGCTGGCATTTAAAGGCACGTAAGTGTGGCTGTGTTCTCCTTCTGGTGTGCGGTTATGATAGAGAAAATGGCGACCATGCGTGCGACTCAGGAGGCTGGTGTCTCGGGACGATTTAACCTTAAAGTGATCGTGAGTATAACACATTTAAACGTTTTGAATTAATGTTCGATCAGAACGGATCCGATATATATATATATATATATATATATATATATATATATATATATATATATATGTGTGTGTGTGTGTGTGTGTGTGTGTGTGTGTGTGTGTGTGTGTGTGTGTGTGTGTATGTGTGTGTGTGTGTGTGTGTGTGTGTGTGTGTGTGTGTGTGTGTGTGTGTGTGTGTGTGTGTGTATTTATTTAAGAGAGAGAGAAAAATAAATAAATAAATAAATAAAAATGAAGGAAAAAAAAAATCAAGCAAAGCAAGGACGTTCAAAACAAAAAAATAAGTGCGTTTCTGAAATCATAACATCAGTTTATCATAATTCAAAAAGCTAAGAAGTCCTGCCCATTCAATAGCATTAATTCGGAGGAATTTTGAAGTGCGGAGCGAAATTAATTCCCTTTGAAACTGGGATGGATTGGAAGGGGCTGTCATTGACGCTGTGACCAAAGTTGAGAGAGAGAAAGAGAAAGAGAAAGAGAGAGGAGAGAGAGAGGAGAGAGGGAGAAGGAGGGAGGGAGGGAGGGTGAGAGATAGAGAGAGAGAAAGAGTGAGAAATAGAGAGAGCTAGGGGATAAAAACAAAGAGAAAGAGATGGAGAAAGAAAGATAAAGAGGGAGAATGAGAGTGAGTTGTTTACAAATGGATTGCTTGTTTCATGTCCGAGTGGGAAGAAGTTTGAGATAACGGGCGGTAAGTTGAAGATAATGGCCGCGAAGTTGAAGATAACGGGCCAGGAGGTGGAGAAGAAGGGCGTAAAACTGAAGAAAATAAGCCAGAAGTTGAAGTTCACGGTCTGGAATTGACGGTCGTTAAGTTGAAGAAGATTTGCCACGAATTGAAAATGACGGATGAGAAGTTGAAGAAAATTTGCCAGATGAAAATAACAGTCTGGAAGGTGAAGATAATCGTCTGGAAGTTGAAGATAACCGTCTGGAAGTTGAAGATAACCGTCTGGAAGTTGAAGATAATGGGCCAGAAGAAGTTGAAGATGACGAACGGGATACTAAAGATGACTCGGCGAGAAGTTGAATACGAGTAAGTCTTGCAAGAAG
>BOPN01001864.1:250000-255150 GCA_017312705.2 Penaeus japonicus
AAAATTCATATGTCTTAGTACATCCATTCTTCATTTCGTCTCAAAAGGTGTACACTAAAGTGGATATACATGCAAGAAATTTCGGATTATAGTTTTATTCCACTACCTATTGATTCAAAACATATTTTATTCATAAAATTTTATGCACTGAGACTTAATTCATAAATTCATAAAATGCGACAACTTCTTGACTCAAAAGACCTTTTCCTCGAAGCCCTTAAACCGATTTCTCATTCTCATGCTATATTTCATCCAAACAAAACCTTTAACAAATTCTCCAGTCACAATTCAGATAATTTAACAAAAGAAATATAATGCTACCTGGCATATATATATATATATATATATATATATATATATATATATATATATATATATATATTGTTATTTTTTTCTTAATATTTCTAGAGTCATATTTTTCGCTGATGGCCTCTCCGGTCCCTTGTACCAACAATAAGCTAACCTAAATAAATTAACTAGGTTAGACTTATTTCTTAATCACATTTATCCACTACATTCGTTGTCCTCATTCTATTGTTGTTGTTGTTGTTGTTATGGTCAATGATTTATTGGTATTATTATTTTCGTTGTAATAATTGACATCATTACTGTTGCCGTTATCATAATCATTATTATAATCATTGTCATTATCAATACTATTATCACTATCATTAGCATTATTATTATTACCTTGGCAAGGTACATCAAAACTTTAAGTAAACACAACATAAAAATAATCTGGCATCTATATTTTACATCAATTTTTCGAAAGATTTTCGTTTGTTTTTTGTTTTTGTTTTTAAATTTGGATGTGGAAAAAAAAGAAAAAAAAAAAGATGGTGAAGATGAAGATGATGATGACGAAGATAATGATGATGATGAAGATGAAGACAACGATTATGATGAAGTGAACATGACCATGAAGATGATGAAGATTACCAACATCATCAAACTATCCGTTGCACCAGCCTGCAGCCAAACCACATTCCCCAACAGCTGATAAGGCGCCTCGAGTGCCCAGCAGAAGCATACGAAGTCAAAGCCAGAAAGAACTTTCACAAACAACAAAGAAAAATGAACAAACAAATCAACTAAATTAAAAACATTTTTTTCTAAATCAACAACAAAAAAATAGTAAATTAAAAACAAAAACAAAATACAGTAACAAAGAACAAAAAAGTAACTCATATGGATAAAGTAAAAAAAAAAAAAAAATCCAATCAAATAAATGTGTTATTTACAAATATATACATATAGGTTTACCCGCTACCTGTACCATATAAATTAAAAAGTTTTTCTTTTTATAGAAAAAATAACAAAAGTCCAAATTTAATTAAAAGGAAATCCCAAAACACAAAGCCCTTATTACGAAGCTATTACCAAGGCTTTGCCCGCGGGAGTGGCGGTCAGGAAGGTAGGAATGGAGAGGGGAGTGGAGAGGGGAGAGAGGGGAGAGGAGAGTGGGAGAGTGGGGAGTGGGGGAGAGGGGAGTGGCGGTCAGGAAGGTAGGAATGGAGAGAGGAGAGGGGAGTGGGGAGAGGGGAGTGAGGAGTGGGAATGGAGAAGGGGGGGAGAGGAGGGAGAGGGGAGCAGGGAGAGAGGGGAGTGGAGAGAGATGAGAGGGGAGTGGATAGAGAGGAGTGGGGAGAGGGGAGTTGAGAGAGGAGAGAGGACAGAGGAGAGAGTGGAGGGGGGATGGGTGTAGTATTTCTATTCGAACACCCTTAGTTACCTTGGGGCGTTAGATAGGGTGGAGGGTAGGGGAAGGGGGGAGGGGAACGGGAGAGAAAAAAAGGAGGGGAAGGGGAGGGGAGGAGGTGGTGGGAAGGGGGAATAGGGGGAAGAGAAGGTGGAAGGAGGAAGTGGTGGGGAGGGAGGAGGGAAAGAGGAGGGGGTGAGGAAGGGGGAGGGAAGGGAGGGGACGGGTAGGTCGGAGCAGAGAAGGAAGAGCAAGAGAAGAGAGGAGAGAATAAAGATTAAGGAGAGAAGGCAGGGAAGAAGCGAAGCGAAAAAAAAGGGCGAGAAGGAGGAGGGAAGGAAGGTGTAGAAGACAAAGAGAAAAAATGAAGACGGAAAGGAAGGAACGGAGAGAGGAGTAAGAGGGAGACAAACAAGGGAGGAAGATGAAGAAGACAGAGAAGTGAGAGGAAGAGGAAGTGAAGAGAGAGAAGGGAGAGGAAAAAGACGCGAAGAGAGAACGGAAGATGAAACAAAAACAAAAACAAATAAAAAAGCGTCCTAAACCGTCGGCCTTGTGTTAATCCTTTACAAAATTTGCACAACTAATCTGCACAAACTCCCTTTGCAGTTTCACTTCAAGCTGAGCGCGAACTCTCCGTTCCTCGATTCAGAATTTTGATATCTATATAACTAATCATTTTCCCTATTATTATGATTACTTATAATAATAACAAGAACAATGACTACTCTCGGTATTAGCATTGTTCTTAATTTCGTTAATTAAGTTATCATAATTTTCTTCAGTATCGATAACTTCCCTACAATCATAATCACGATCACATAAACCACTACCATTCCCATCATCAAACCACTATCATTAGCCATTATCATTACGCCTCCACTTGCCTCTCCACAATCATTACCATTAGTATTACAATCATTACCAATACCAATATCTCTTTTTCTTACCCCCCCCCCCCCTGTCGTTGAGTCCCATACCCCCCCCCCCCAATAAAGTTACTCTTTTTTAAAACACGGCTCGGAATATCGAACAACGGCGCCCATCTGCAGCTTTATCGAATTTCTGTATTGGAAATCACCCATTCAACTTCGGAAACTTTGGAAGAAAACACAATAATAATCTCACAAATTCGAAGGAAAGGGGTGGGAGGGGGTGGGGGTAGGGGGAGGGAGGAAATTTGCGTAAATATAATGATGGTTACCCATTGAACTTTGATCGTTAAGTGTCTGGTTCGGTTTGCTACACTTACCAGGGGGGTGTTTCGTCTCACCTAACCTAGCCTAAACTGTACATAATCGTATCAATAAATAATAAAGTATTCTGAGGCTAGACTATATATGTATAATTCACAAATTCCAAATACATCGTAGACTTTAAAATGGTGAAGTAGCATAGTCTGCAGAACAGAACCTTCTACATAACGAAAAAAAAAACGCATTTCAAGGAATGTTTAACATCATGTTCATTTACAAAATATTTTCACATTAAAAAAGAAAAACATCGATAAACAACACTCTCAACTTGTAATCTACCCAAATTTTAGGTTGGGTGAATTGTGGCATATTATACTCTCTTTAAAATGCGTCAAAGCATGAGTAAAGTATAACTGACTAACCCTGTTCTAAATCATGTGAACTACCCCTCCCTACAAGACAGGAAATTAACTTAACAAGAAAGTTAATAACAACGTACCACTGGCATCTTCCGGATTTCCGTTGGTCGAGGAAATATTTTGACAAGATGTTACTGCTAAAACCTATGAACCAATTTGTGATTAAAGTATAGAGTTGGAGAAAAAGAAATCCCCAAACGGAGATATTCCAAAAGTATCAAAAGAAGAACAAAATTCTACATTCCCTTTGAACTCATAGTTCTTCGGTTAAGTAAACTACCCATAAACATAAGCACTTTTCTCGTGATCTTGCTCTGTACAACTATTGAAGAGATCCCTGGCCATATCAGAGATTCTTTCTGGTAGCTGGTATCTGCCAAAAGTTCTCTCTTTACGGGATATGAATATTCATCCTTTTTTTCCGTTACAATTCTCTCTCTCTCTCTCTCGCTCTTTGCCTCCGGTTATTACAGTTCTTTTTCTTCTCTGTCTCTTTGCCTCTCCTTCCTTATTCCCTTTCCTTATAATTACATTACACCACACTACACCAGATTTAAAACACGCCATCAGAACGAAGGGATGTAAGTACGTTCATGTAAGTAGACCCGCAGTAACACGCCGCCACAGCTAACTCCATTTCCATGAAAGCGGCACCAGGTTAACCCAAGCTTTATATCACTCAAATCCCTCAAGATATAAACGCACTTTGTGTCGAGCCAGGCCGGATCGAGGCATAATATGTGCATTCAGTTAAATTAGATAAACTCTAGGATTTCACGTTGCTGCTCTCCATGTTAAAGTGGGAGACAGTGACTTTAGCTGGAATACATTGTAAGACTTTGTATTGCTTTTCTTCATACTGAAGTGGGTGGCAGTGACTTCCTTCATTATGTATTGGAAGGCCATCCTGTCATGAGCGAAAAATAATTAAAAGGATATAAATGAATGGGTTACCAGTGCAAATTCAAGTGCTATCCTCACCCTCTCTCCACTGCAAATACATTACACGATTAATTCTCTATCACCTAGACAGCAATGCAACAGAACCTTATTCATTTGGAATAATTTCCCAGTTGTATAGTCCCCTCCCCCTAAAAAAAAAAAATAATAAAATACAAAAATAAACCACGAAGGATAATTCTTAATCTTTTGCAGATTGAAAACAACTTTCTTAATCTCGTTTCGCGAATTTCTTCTGACTTACATAGTTAAAAGTTTACGGGCTATTTTAAATTATTCTACACTGATAAAACCACTTCTTTCAAAATGACTATTTCTATATGACATTTTCAGAGGTGTATAAATTAAGTACGTTTTTATATGCCACCACAACTATGTCAAATAGGATTACCTCCACAAACTCCATAAAATGAAAATTAACATATGAATAAAAGAGGGAGAGAGAGAGAGAGAAAAAAAAAAAAAAAAAAAAAAAAAAAAAAAAAAAAAAAAAAAAAAAAAAAAAAAAACGGATCGAGTAACAGGGTAACTGCCCGTATCAAAAGTTCCCTTGAGGCCATTTCTTACAATGTGCCGAAATTGTTCATCTATGTTATTAATTAAAGAAAGAAAGAAAGAAAAAAAAGGTGTAAATGTAAAAGCAAAGCAAAGACATCTGTTAACCTAAAATCAAACTGTATAACTAAAGCACCCAAAATAAAAGCGCGCAACAATACCAACCCAAATAAGAAAACCTTACCCACTCCTCAAACTATAAGAAACATACCCACCCACCTACAGCCACATCTCACCCCACCAAACCCCCCTCCCTCCTCCCCCCTAAAAGAGAGGGAGAGAGAGAGAGAGAGAGAGAGAGAGAGAGAGAGAGAGAGAGAG
>BOPN01001865.1:15000-17500 GCA_017312705.2 Penaeus japonicus
GTGTACTTTTTTTTGTTTTTTGTTTTTTGTATAATTTTGTAATATGTGTGCAGGAGTGTGTGTCCCTGTGTATGTGGGTATACATGTGTCCGTGTGTATATATGTGTATATAAGTATCCTACAAGCACGCCCCCCCCCTCGAGTTAATTTCAAGGGATCTACGTCTACACCCTCTCCCCCTTTTGGCAACGTGCACAGCCGTACAAGGGACCCTTCAAGTGCACTCCTTACCACTTCACAACACACTCGACGGATTTCTTTTCCCTTCTAAGTGGCTCTCAATGTTCCTTCTTTTCTCACTCAAAGGACTTCCGTTTGGCGTTCCTCTTCCGTTGTGAGGAATCCTATATCCTTCCTAACGTAGGATATAGGATGCAAAGGCCTTCGAAGGATTGTATGCATGAATTTTATCCTATTAATTAAGATGGTGTCACGGGATATAGTTGCACACAATTCTGGATTTTTACTTTTGAATAAGTTGAATACAGGTTGAGAGGGATGATAGGTTATGGTAGGCTAGGTATTCGAGAAAAAAAAAATGTTGCAGATGAAGAAAACATTCCACCTGCTTGTTTTGTTTATGTTTTTGTTAGTGTTCATAAAAGGAGAAATGCCAATTTCCATCTAGCTTTTTAACTTGCCAAAAACACTGCATTGATTGTTATAACAATAAAGTATATAAAATATTTGGCTCTCTTTATGGTATACATCCATGAATGCTATTTATTTTCCACCAGATGAAAAAAAAAAAAAAAAATAGGACAGTTCTAGTAAGAAAAGCAAAGGGTGAAAAAGAGGAAGTTGAAAAGCAAGAAGGAAGAAGCAAAAGATATGCCGAAGCAAACAAATAAACTAACAAAAAAAATATATAAGAAATATATAAACAATAAAAATAAATATCTGTGACAGACAACAAAAGCAATAACAACAGCATTAATGTTTATGATGATATTCATAATTATAACAATAATGACAGTAAAATCAGTGATGATAGCAAATGTAATAATGATAATGATTATGATAATGATAATAATGATGATAATAATATTAATGAATATAATGATAATGATAATCATGATTATGATGACAATAATAATAATCATTATTATCATAATGATGATAATGATAACAATAATGATTATTATAATTATCATTATAGTTACAATGACGATAACAACGGTAATGAAAAAAAAGTAGAAAGAAGAGAAGGCCGAAGAAGAAGAGGCTGATACAACACCTCTATCTCGAGAACTTGCATTTTATCAAATCTGCAGATTTTACGAGCAGAATACACACACACTCCTCCGCCATCATTATTCTTCAAAATTCGAAAAAAAAGTGATTATTTATTCAACTGCAGAACAATACCAAAAACGGAGATATGAGGATTTTTCTCTCTCTCTCTTCTTGTCTTTCTTTCGATTTTCCTTATTTTCATTCTTCGTTAATTTTTCCTCCCTTATTTTTTCTTTGGGATTTTTTTTTTTTTTTTTTTTTTTTTAGGATCATTTTTTTCACCTTTTTTTCGCAATTGATTTTTCCTTTAATATAACAAAAATCAGTGAATTGAACTGTAATCCGTTTCGTTATCAGAATGGCTCTTACAAAAATCATTAGGAAGTGAATTATTATCAACATTTTCCTACTTTTGTATAAATTCTAAGAATGTGATGAAGTGATGTGATGTATTTCTTTTTTTTTCTTGTTCTGCTTTTTTGCTCTTATTATTCTTCCTCTTCCTTTTCTATACCAATCGCTTTTTATTTCTGATATAAGACACACACACACACACACACACACACACACACACACACACACACACACACACACACACACACACACACACACGCACACGCACACACACATACATGTCGACACGGAAGTATGTTTACACCTTTGAAGTGAATGGCTCTTTATTTTGAGTCTCACTTGTCGTATTTTTCTCATTAAATTGAGGTCAGACACAGAGCCCAATATGACCACTATGTATTTAGTCTTTGTATGCGTTGACGAGGGTCTTTATTTTTTGTAGTAGTTTTGGTATATTCGCTCTTCGTCTTATGGCTATCTTCCTTCTTCCTTTTTTTATTTCTATTTTCTCTTTATTTTTATCTGGTTGTCGTCACACAATATCTCTCTCTCTCTCTCTCTCTCTCTCTCTCTCTCTCTCTCTCTCTCTCTCTCTCTCTCTCTCTCTCTCTCTTTCTAGATATGCTATTCATTTTATAATTACCGAATCGAACTCTGTTAAATGACAATTGCTTCACATGCAGCATCGATGATAAACCATTTTTCTTCCTCTGCATATGTTGAGATATGCAATGACGTTGCATCACCACTCGGCTCACGGACGAACTATTGCAGCCTGTATGATTTCGCGTGGTAAATCAACACGTTACTCTTCTAATGACAGGAGTTCGAGATGTAATAGATAAGCGCCGGCTGGCCAAAGCTGTAAATTCAGGCTATTACCTCTTTACACAGTGCCTAACGATCGTTA
>BOPN01001865.1:42500-45000 GCA_017312705.2 Penaeus japonicus
GAGAGAGAGAAAGAGAGAGAGAGAGAGAGAGAGAGAGAGAGAGAGAGAGAGAGAGAGAGAGAGAGAGAGAGAGAGAGAGAGAGAGAGAGAAAGAAAGAGAAAGAGAGAGAGAAAGACAGAAGCAGAGACAGAGACAAACATACCGACAGAGACTGATAGAAGAAACATAAATAAGAGTCAAAGAAACAAGGATAACTAGAACTCCCTGGCAGAAAAAAGAAAGAAAGAAAGAAAAAGCAGAAAGGGAGAGACAGAGAGAAAGATAAGCCTAATTCTACAACAGTGGCGCTAATTGATAAAGTGCGACGATAGCGAATCGCCGATGCAAATTGTATTAAAAGGACATTCTATCCGGTGACGGCGGCCCTTTAGCAACAGGGGGAGGAGGGGGTCGTGGGGAGGGGGGGGAGGCCGTGGGGAAGGGGGAGGGGGCTGTGGGGAAGGGGGAAGGGGGAGGAAGGTAGAGATGTGGGGAGGGAGTAGAGGGGAAAGAGGAGGGGGAAGAGGGTAGGAAGGAGAGGGAGAGGGATAGAGGGGAAGACGGTAGGGGGTATGGGAGAGTGGGATGGGTAGAGGGTAGAGAGAGGATGGTAGATATCAGGGGGGAACAGAAGGAAGGGGGTAGAGGGTATTGGGGAGGAGGGTATGGGATTGGGAGGGGGGTGGTATAAGGTAGAGGGGAAGGTGATGTGGGTAACAAGGTAGGGCACAGTGGGGGGGAGGGGGAAGGGGTAGAAGATAGAGAGGAGGGGGTTGTGGGTATCAGGCAGGTTGGGGTTTGGATTTCAGTGGGTAACAAAGGCACAAAGAGGAGGGGTGGGAAGATATTAGGTGGGGGTGGGGGGGGGGCAATAGCAGGCATGAGGAGGGTTATTAATAATCAGGGTAAGGGTCTCAGGAATGGCCTCAAAGGGAGCAGTGGGTATCAGGGAGGGTGTGGGTATCAGGTATCAAGAAATATTGTGGTAGCAGACGTCAGGAGGGGAAGGGAAGGGGAGCTGGTATAAGGAAGTTATACGTTAACAGAAGGGTAGTTGGTAACATAAGGCAGTAGGGGTATCAGAAGAAGGTAGTGGGTATCTGTGGGGAGTGGGTATCAGAGAAGAATAGTTGGTATCTGGGGGAATATAAAGAGAGGGAATGAAGTTGAATCTGAAGTTTTAGGGAACAAATGAAGAGGAGGAGAATGTGAAAGAAGTTTCAGAGAAAAAGTGAAATATTATGAGGATAAGAACAATGCAGGAATGCGGGAGGAGAATGATAATGATGATGATGGTGATGATGATTGTGATGATGATGGTGATGGTGGTTGTACTGATGATGATGATGGTAGTGTTGGTGATGATGGTGGGGATAATGCTGCTGCTGATAATGATAGGGAGGAGGAGGAGAAGGAGTAGTATGAGGATAATGATGATGAGAAATAGGAGGAGAAGGAGGAGGAGGATAATGTTGCTGCTGCTGCTGATGATGATGATGATGGTGAGGTGATGGTAATGATGATGATTATTATCAGTAGTAGTAGGAGGATAGGGATAAGAATGAGGATAAAAATGAAGTTGTTGATCATGACGATGATCTGCAAAATGTACAATGATATAAACAACTGGAAGAGGAAGAATAAGAAGAAATGAGGAAGAAAAAAGAAGGAAAGAAGAAAATATAGTGGAATAAGAAAGTACAGGCAAGACAAATAAAGAAAAAAAAAAATAAAAGGCAAAAAATAAGTAGAGTATGAATCAAAATGTAGATGAAAAATATAAGAGAAAGACGAAGAAGAAGAATCATAAACAAAGAACTCAAGTTAGGCCGACAATATGATAATTACAAACCACGAACAAATTACCTGATAAGCTTATAGTCAAACCGCCGCCGCCCTCACTCTCTCTCTCTTTCGCTCTTTTATTTAATTTCATCTTGTCTATCAATTTTCTTTATTTCTGTTGTACATAAGGATTTGAAGTCTCATGGGGAGCTAGAACTATAGGTTTTATAATGGTAGTTATCAATTGCTTAGTACATAGTACTATATGTTAGACTAGTTAGAAGGAACACCTATTTTTTTACATCGTGACAAAATTTTGCTGCGGCATCCAGGTGTTAATTCCTCATTTGAATTCTTCAGAAGAATTTAACCTGTGTATGCCATTACCATTGACCACGTCGTTTCATAGTCTGCTTTATCTTGGATGAAAAGATCGAAGATGCATTTCCCAGCCGCCCTTCTAACATGAAGAGAAGGTGGCGGAAGCGGGAGGTGACGTGGTGGATGGTGGGGTGTGCTTTTGCTTTGAACTTTGTAAAGCACACACAGGCCTGACACATCCCGCCGCTGTTGGAGTGCCGCTTATTCCTTGGTCTTCGATGTTCGATCAGATGGATTGCTCCCTCCTGAATCTTGTCTTTGATATCTAAATGTGATGTTGGGCAGGAGGACCATACAAGTGGTGAATACTCCACCTTAGACCGCATTTGAGACTTCACTGCACTACTAAAAAGG
>BOPN01001865.1:67500-80000 GCA_017312705.2 Penaeus japonicus
ATATATATATATATGTATACTGTATATATATATATATATATATATATATATATATATATATATATATATATATATATATATATATATATATTTATATTTATATATACATATATGTATATATATATATATATATATATATATATATATATATATATATATATATATATATATGTATGCATGTTTGAATGTATGTATGTATGCATATATGTATGTGCGTATATTTGTATGTATTTATGTATATATGTATTTATGTATGTATGTATATATGTATGTGTGTAAGTATGTATGTATGTATTCAAATTCAAATTCAAAAACTTTATTCCATAAATTACAATGGTTATTCTTAATACATATATACAATACATCTGTTTAATATGATGTCACAACTGACAATTTAGGAAATGTTCTTTTAATTTTGTTTTGAATTTATTTAGGTTGGTAATGTCTTTAACATTGTGAGGTAGTAGGTTCCAGGCCATGGGTCCACGTATTAGCATTTGTCGTGTCCCTATTTCTGTGTGTGATCTCTTGACATATAGAGAATTTACTTGTCGAGTTCGAACACCTGATGTGTTCCCCACAGTTTGTAAAGGCAGGATCCATTGTGGATAATTCCCATGGATGATTTTATGAATAAAAACACATGTATCATAACTGCATTTGGCTTGAATTTTTAACCATTTAAGTTGAATAATGTGTGGGGTGATGTGATCGAACTTTCTAACATTACCTAATGCAACTCTTGCAGCAAAGTTTTTTAGTCTTTGTGCTTTCTGCATTAGGGTTTTAATAGTAGAGCCCCAAATAGTTAAACAATAATTAATGATGCTTAGTGCTAGAGTTTGAACAACCATGATTCTTGTTTCTGTAGGGATTTGATTTTTTATATGATTAAGATATATTAATGTTCCCATTACCTTTTTATGTATATCATCAACATGGGATTCAAACGTCATATATCTGTCGAAATGTACTCCTAGATTTTTTACTGAAGTGCTTGGTTTAATTTGGTAGCCTTCGAAATCTATGGTTGTGTCTATGGGAATTTTAGCTAAATTTTGCCGACTACCTATGAAGATACATTGCGTTTTTTGTGGATTTATTTTAAGACCATTGTTATCAAAATATCGTTTTGCTTTAACAAGAGTGTCTTGTGTGTTTCTTATCAATGCCTCTAAGTTGTTCACTGAGTCACTGTGGAGAAATTGAGAATCATCAGCGTACTGTATTAGATGGCAGTTATGGACTATGGTTGATAAATCATTAATGAAAATTGTGAATAGGATCGGGCCTAATATAGATCCTTGTGGAACACCGAAATAAACTGGTTGTGCTGATGATATATTTTCATTAATTTTTACTGATTGGGTTCTTGTATTTAGATAGCTATCAAACCAATGGGTATCAATTCTATGGTTTCTTAATTTGTTATGAAGAATTTTGTGATGGACGCTGTCAAAAGCTTTAGAAAGATCGCACAAAGTGAGTAAATTTACCTTATTGTTGTCCATGTTATTATAAATTTGGTCAGTAATCTGTAGCAACGCTGTTTCAGTGGATAACCTATTTCTAAAGCCATGTTGAGTTTTAGATAATAAGTTATTGGTCTCCAGGAAATTCATCAATTGAATTGCCACTGCTTTTTCAAGTACCTTAGATAATACTGGAAGTATTGTGATAGGGCGGTAATTATTCATGTCGTCTATATCCCCAGACTTGAAAATTGGTGTTACAATTCCATGTTTCCAAAGCGACGGGAAAACACCAGTTACCAGTGAGGTGTTAATGATGATCGTTATATAAAATGCGATTACCGGTAGACTATCCTTAATAAAGCGCAAAGCAATACCGTCTGCTCCCACCGCATTTGTTTCGCGAAGTTGTTTTATTATTAGGATGATAGTTTCTACGTCTACTGGTTGCGGTCTGAAATCATCAGTTATGAGCCTTGCCTGATCTGTGTTTTGATGTAATGTGGTGCCAATTGTTTGTTCATAAGTAAGTTTTCCAATTTGTGCAAAGAAGTTATTGAAATGGTCGGTGTTATGTGTAGAATTTGTGCAATTATCTGTGGATTGTTTGTTAGGCACTAATGTTTTAACAATTTTCCATGTTTTACTAGAGCTGTTTTTTTTTATATTCAGCGAATTTATTTCTGAAATAATTAGTCTTTGCCAATTGAATTGATGACTTAACATTTTTCTTTTTTGCTTTATAAATTGCCTGAAGGGCGGGCTCAAGTCTGTTTCTTTTGAGCGCTTGTTGGGAATTATTTCTTTCGGCAATAGCTCTCTTGATGTCGTCATTTATCCATGGAGCAGGGGGACGTCTGACGATTCTTGTCACATAGGGAGCAGAGGCATCTATGCAAGCTTTTTAATACTTCCGTAAGGATGGTTACCTGGGTATCTACATTGTCTGTTGATAAAATATCTAATAGAGTTAGTTCTTTAGATATGATTTGCCCGCATAATGACTGAAGTTCATAGTGATTGAAGTCACGAAAAGTTTTTGTAACCGGTGGTCGCTTTGGTTTCTTTATATTCAACGTCATCGTAATAAGTTCATGATCAGCAACATGACATGGAATGACGTCTGTATGGAGTATGGTATCTAATCTATTCGTTATTATTACATCTAATAAAGACGAGTTGTTTTCTGTGATCCTTGTAGGTTTATTGATCACTTGTTCTAGTTTATTTTTCTTGATTAACTTTGCTAACTTAGCATTTGGTTTATTTAAATCATCATTTAAGTCACCTAAGATAAAAAGTGATTTTTTTAAGGACATTTCTCTAAAAACCTTTTCAAGATATTCAAAAGATTCAGATTTTGCATGGGGATGCCTATAGACGGCGCCAATAATGAAGGAGGGAAGCATGTTGCTTTGCACGGTAACCCAGACATCTTCTACGGCAGTATTATTAACTGTTGTAGTTGATATCCTATTTGACTTAAGGGTATCCCTTACAAATATGCATACTCCACCTCCTCGCCCTGCATCACATCGATAAACTTGATAATTTGGAATGTTGATAAAGTTACTTATCATTTCCTGGTGGAGCCATGTTTCACTAACACAGAGTATGTCTACATTTCTTTCCTTTACTAACAATACAATTTCTTCAAGGTGACCGAGGAGAGATTGTGCATTGATATGTTCTATTTTTAAGATGTTCTGTGACCTAATCACTGGCCGCGCTGACGGTTTTGCGCGGTCAAACATTCTGCTCGGTTTTGTACTTACTTTGCTTAAGAAACCCTTACGTTATCAGGGAACACATCGGATTCTATAAAAAGTTCTGAATTTATCTCTTTGCCTCTTACAGTAACAGTGAAGCTTGAATAATATTCATGTGTCATCTTAGTTTTGAAGGCTTTAACATTTGATATGCTGTCAAAATTACTAACGAGGAAGTCTTCAATATCTTCTTCGTTTGTATCCGGATGACAGCTAGATATATATAAATATATTCTCACCTTGGGACGGTCGGCACCTTGTAGGGGTTTTGCTGTATTGCGTTCCTCCCTTGTTTTTCTTTTTTGTTTTCTCGAGGTAACGGTGACGAAACCTTCCTCGTCTTGCTGATGGGTTTGATGTTTCTCCGCTCGTTCTACGTAGTTATTGATGACAAGCGGTGGTGCTTGTGTAGTAGGAGAGGTGGTAGAGGGGGCAGGGACTCCGTGGCACGTGAGAGATGTGCCTCTTCCCATTTGCGGTTGGGTGGAAGAGGTTTTTGATTATTCTTCCTTTTAGTGTTTCTAACGAAGCTTCTTCTTGGTGTTACTTGTGTAGAAGCTTCGTTCCTCACACTAGTTGCTGATGCCTTCGGCGTTCCTCGGCAAACGCTTGCGTGGCGCTGGGCGGGGGGCGGCTGACCTGTCAGCAAGGTCGCGAGTCTGCTTGCTCGGTGTGGGCACGGATGGAGGGGACGGGGTGTCAGGGGAGGGTGGAGGTGGTGAGGGAGAACTAGGAGAGGCATTTGTTGTGGATACTGCCATGGAAGGTGGGAGAGGAGGGGATGGAGTGTCAGGAGAGGGTGGTGGTGGTGGTGAGGGAGAGCTAGAAGATGCATTGGTTATGGATACTGCCAAGGAAGGTGTAGGGAGGAGTGTTTTGGAGGTGCTTATTTTGTGGCATGGAGGTAGAGGACATTCTGGTAGGGGGAGGTGATGTAAATGGGAAAGGTTCGTATGTGGACTGGTCATGGGTGGGGTTTGGGAGATCGGATGTAGAGTGGTGGGAGGGGGTTGAGGTTGTGACGGATGCCTCCTCTCCGCATTCCTGCGTCTGGGGAGGCACACCTTGCTTAATCACACTGTTCAGTACAGATTGTTGTTCAGAGAACATTCCGATCAGCAAGTCTATTTTATTTTCAGTAAGATTTTGACTGCTGAAGGAAGGTTCAGGCTAGGTTTGTGTATCTTGGTGTTTCTTATGAAGGAATAGTTTCACAAATGGTGTAGAAATACCTGTTTTCTTTGGTGGGGACCAATCAGTGACGGGAGTGTCTGTCGTTGTTGTAACAAACACTATGTTATTGTTATTCAGGCACTGGTCGATCATGGTATGCACTATGAAATTCGTCATCCGTTTAATGTCTCTGGTTGTGTTTCTCGTTTTTCTAGAGTCTGATATGTTTAAAACAATACTGTGAGCGTTATCGATCTCATCAGGGCTGTACAATTTTCTGATCTGATCACACAGGACCATCCGTGCCCATGCTTTTTTCGTTGCAATGAAGCACAGGATGGTGTTCAGCACTATTGTGATATTGCCTATCTGATAAATGGCTTTTCTGTTTGTGTTCATTTCACTGTCGTCACTGTTTTCACTGGAGGGGTTGCTGTGGTTGCTAGGGCTGCTATAACACCCTTTGCCCTGGGCGGGGGGGCAACCTTTACCCTGGTTGCCGTTGGGGTGCCCATCACCGTGGGCGGGGGGGCAGCTTTGACCCGCGCTGCCAAGGGGCCCGTTTCCTCGGGCAGAGGTCCCATTACCCTGGGAAGGGGGCACGATACCCTGGGCCAAGGGTCCCCTTTCACTCTGGGGGTTAGAGCTCGAGCTAGCTGCTCGAGGAAGCACCGGGGAAGCTCCCTGGCTGGCCCCCGTTGACCCGGGGAGGGTGGTCAGATTTCCCTCTGACTGTGCGGGACCACGAGGTGTCATGGTTTGCTGAGTTGTTTGGCGGCGGTGGAGAGGAGGCAAAAACACGTCCGTTCACCACGGCGGCTAGACTATCCATGTATGCATACATGGATAGATGTACGTTAATTCCTTTTGTATATTTGTGCGTGTAGATATTTCAGTCAAGACCTAGTGTTACGACCATCTCATTTGATACAGAATTAATTGCTCCTCTCACACTTATGTAGAGATATGACAGTAAAAAATATCATTCTCATATGACAGTAAAAATTATCATTCTCATATGACCATCTTATGTTATGGGACTTTTTTAACTCATTAACTCATTTAAAAATCTTTAAAAAATCCTAACCAGTAGCACGCCAGCAAAACAAGCAAACAGAATGCAAAGAAAAAGGACAAGCAGAAGCATTGGGAAAGCATTCCCCCTTGAAAAAAAAAACAAAAAAACATATATTCTAATGAACCATCCCCCCACCCTACACCCCCACCCCACCCCCACCTACCAACCCAACCACCCCCTACTTCCTCAAAGCAAAACTATTTTTGAACATTCGATAGCAATTAAGATTAGAGACAAAGGTTGTGTTCAGGTAGCCGCCGTGGGCATCAGCTGTTACATACAGTGGCAATGAACGGTTCCCTTTGTTTTCCCTGCCAAAATACACAGCACGGGCGTTTGAGCAGCGTGGGCGTGCATCGGCTGGTTCTCCATTGTTTTAGGAGCAACTGTGGGTTAATGTGATCTTGTACTGATGGGAGAGGGAGGTTACAAGCGCAGGTCGAAAGGGGTTTAGATCTGGTGAAAGGGTGTTTGGAAAAATGATTTGGAAAGGTTTGAGGGAAGGGATGTGATAGGGGGGAGGGTGGGGGGGGTTATGTGGGAAGATAGATTGTGAGGGAGGGAGAAAAAGAGAGAGAGGAAGAGAGGGGGGGTTATGGAAGACATGGCGGGAGGGAGAGGGAGAGGGGGAAAGAGGAAGGGAGAGAGAAGAAGAAGAAGGGGTAAAATAGATAGATAGAGATGGAGACAAAAATATAGAAAACATAGAAATGTGGCGATTAGAAATGAAATAAGAGAAGATGAAAAGAGACAAAGACTACAACACAGAGAATGGGAGATAAAAAAGACAAAGAGAAAAATGATGCAAAGAGAGATAGGGAGAGAGAAAAAGAGAGAGGAAAAGACTAAAAAAGACAACAGGTGTTATAAAAGGACACAAACACACAGTGGGAAATTATAGATTTTGTGTCTACTTGGGTTTACATGTACAGAAAAGAAGAAGAAGAAGAAAAAAAAAAAGAAATACATAGAAACAAAACAAGATAAAAGAAGGAACATTACAAAGAGAAAAGCACACACAAAAAAGAGGGAGAGAGAGAGAAAGAGAGAGACAGAGAGAAAGAGAGAGCCGACGAAAATCCCCACGAAAGAAAATCTGCTCAAAACAGCCTCCCTTGCCATCCACTTCCCAAAAGGCAACGTGGAGTCAAAGGCAACGTGTCCTAAGTTCAACAGGCATTGAAAGCTTAGAGAAGAGATGAACATGAACAGGTAAACGCCTTGAACGTTCATGTCAGAAGAGTAAGAAGGAAGGGATGAAAGAGGGAGATAAACTGTTAGATGTGCTGTGAGCGAGTGTGTGTGTGGGCACTCCAAGGGAAGAGAAGAGAAGGGAGATGGAAATTTCACAAGAATTTCTTTGGATTATCCTTTGCTCTGACTTTTCTATGCGTTGTTTGTTGTTCTTTGTATACTCATCTTGATCAATTTGAAATGTGATGTTGGTATTATCTAATCTATTATTCAGTATATAACAAATTCAGATTATTGAATGAATGGTCTCTAAATCTTATGTTTACGTTTGTAATAATTACCCTTACTGTTCTTATCTATTATTGCTTTTATCATGATTATCACTCTTGTTATCATTATTCTTATCATTATTATTCTTAATATTATTACTACTATTTTTTATTGGTAGCTTTATCCTTAGCATCATTATCATCATTATTATTTCTTTATCATTATCATTACTCTTATCATAATCCTTACTATCATTATTATTATTATTATTATTATTATTATTATTATTATTATTATTATTATTATTACCATTATTATTATTATTATTATTATTATCATTATTATCATCATTATCATTATTGTTATTTTTATTATTACTATTATTATTATTATTATTATTATTATTATTATCATTATTATTGTTATTATTATTATTATTATTATTATTATCATTATTATTATTATTATTATTATTATTATTATTATTATTATTATTGTTATCATTATTAATATTAATATTATTATTATTATCATTACTATCATTATTATTATTATAATCATTATTGTTATCAGTGTTACTTTGATTATCATTTTCGTTTTCATGATTACTATTACCATCATTTTCATTATCATTATCATCGTTATTATCATTATTATTATTATTATTATTATTATTATTATTATTATTATTATTATTATTATTATTATTATTATTATTATTATTATTATTATCATTATTATTATTATCATTAATACCATTATCATCATCATTATTATCATTGTTATTGCAATCATCATAATCTCCATTATAATTATTAATGTTATCTTTAGTATTGTCACTACCATTAGTATCATTACTATTAGCCTTAGTATTGTTACTATTATCAGCACAATCATAGTTATCATCATTATTTTTATTGTTATTATTATTATCATTATCATTATTATCATTATCATCATGATGATCATCATCATTGTTATTACTTTTATTATTATTTCATCATTATCATTAGTATTACTTTTATCAATATTATTATCACCATGATCATCATCATTATTACATTTATATTGTTTGTCATTTTCATCATTATTAATATCAGTAATATCATATTGCTGTTATTATTATTATTATTACTAATATTATTATTATTATCAGCTCAGTGCCATTATTATTTCAGTGTCATTTATTATCACTGTTATGATTATGACTATTATGATTATCATTATTGTTAATACCACCATTATAATTGATTTCAATCCCATTTTTATAAGTATTGTCGATATTATCATTATCATTATTATCATTAACATTATCATGAATATCATCATCATTATTGTTATTCTTATCAGTATTAATAATGATAATGTGAAGCTGCTAAGCCTCCCTTCTCCACCACTTCTGCCCCCCCTTTCCCCCCTCCCCCTTTTTTCTCCTTCTTTCCCTCTCATTTACTTCTTTTTCGACTCCTTCTTCCTTACTTCTGTTATTGTTATTATCATTATGTTTATTATTGTCGTTAGTATTAACATTGTTGTTGTTATGATTTCTATAATCATTACCAGTTTCATTATCAGTATAATTATAAATCTAATCGTCTTTATTTTTTTATTATCATTATCATTATCATCCGGATTAGATCATTATCATTATCATCATCAATAATACTATTACTGTTGTTGTTGTTTTAATCATTTTTATCATAATCATCATTACTTTTATTATTCACGTTCTTTTGTAATTCCTCTCCCTCTCCTAACTATCAAGTAAATCATAAAAAAACAACATAAGAGCAAAAAATAAGGAAAAAAAGCTACATAGAAATCGAAAGTTGATGAAAAATAACGGAAGGTTTTTTGAAAATTAGGTACAAAAGGCGAGGTCAAAGAAGGTCAAGTCACTTTCTCCTTCACTTTGGCTTTCTTGTTATTATCATTTCCCTTTTCATATTGTTTCACTCTCTCTTTCTCCTTGCTCGTGATCGGTCGTTTCTTCTATTTTTCTGTTTGTCTGTATGTCTGTTTCTCTCTCTGTCTCTTTCTCCCTTTCTTTCTTTTCCCTCTCTCTTTTTCTCTTTCTCTCTAGCTTTCCTCCTTCTCTTTCTCTTTCTTTCTCTCTCTCTCTCCTCTCTCTCTCTCTCTCTCTCTCTCTCTCTCTCTCTCTTCTTACTCCATCTTTGTCTACCTGTCTATCTGTCTATCAAGATTATCATTATTATTATTATTATTATCATTATTACTATTATCATGATCATTGTTATCGTAATTATTGTTATTATTATTTCATAAATGTTATAATCATCATAATTATCATTATCGTCATTGTTATTATCATCATTATTTTATCGTTATTATCATCTTTCTTATTATCATCATCTTTGGTGCTATTAATATCAACATTGTTTTTTTTTCATTACTATTATCATTATCATTATTAACATCATCCTTATTATTACAATTATCATTATCGGTATCATTATCATTATTATCTTCATTATTATTATTATTATTATTATTATTATTATTATTACTATTATCAATATCCTCATGATGATCATTATAATCATTATCATTGTCATTATTATAATCATTATCATTGTCATTATTATAATCATCATTGTCATTATTATTGTCATCCTTATTTGTCTTATAATCATCACTATTAGACAGAATTTCTATTAATCCTCCTCAGTTCTGCAAGTAGAAAAAAAACATTGATCACCTCAAAAGGAGGCGAGAAATATCTTAAGAAGCGGTTTGTTCACTTTTCCTTCTGTAGAGACGAACCATTCACATCAACCTACATTGCATTAAAGTTATCTATCTTGCTCATCTACGCAAAATCGGATATAAGTAGTTGGATTGATATGCCTTGCTCTTCTTGAGAATAAAATACAGGCAACAGGTGTACATGAAATGAGCTGTAATCATGAAATGATAATTGAAATAGAGTTATGAGTAATAGTAGAATATATATCTTTATTGGAGAAAACGTAGATGACGTGTAAACAAAGAAAGATTATCGAGCAGGTGTGGGCACGCGGATGTATGCTAAAATGAGCGCTATAAAAGAAGCAGTTGCATCAAATGGACTTCGAGGTGCGAATGCAAAGATAAGATGTATATCAAAGCGAATGACAATTTTATTAACCCGGTTTGAGAAAAGGACTCTCAGTGTCCTACAGGAGTCCTTCCACTTTTCGGTTACAGATTTTTTTTTTTTTTTTTTTTTTTTTTTTTTTTTAAGAGGGAGTGTAAAAAGCCAAAATCCTATTTCTGATGATGATTCGCTCCATAATGCATTCGGAATGGATAGATTGAGACGTTCGATAAACTTTCCTTTGTGCGCATCATTGCGAAGTGGATGGAAATGCACAGTTTTATTGAGTTTTTTTGTTGCGATGAAAATAGAGAATTGGAAAATAAAAATCCTCTACGAATGGTCCTCATGAAGCAGACATTAGGGACCTCCTCAAGCCTCGAGTCCTAGCACTGCCATAAATCCTTCACGTCCCGTAAAAGGAAACGATGTCCTAAAGGAAAGCACACAAGAAGCCTCGAATTGTCTGAAAGATTGGAAGAACGTCAGAAGAAGAAGAAAAAAGGCGCTGGCTGGACCGTAGATAGCCGGAGATTAAAGATAGTGTTGTTTATACAGGCCATAAGAGGGATAAGGGGCGGCGGTGGGCGGGAGACTTGAATGAGGGACGTTGCCAAGTGAGGGAAGTTCGGTTCCTCATAGTCCCTCATGCTCCTGCAGTGAGGGGCGCCGCTGTCGACACGAGGGACCGTCTGGCCGCGCGTGGTCATCAACATGGAAAGATTTTCCTTTTTTTTCCCTCCTCCTGCTAGTCCTTCTCTTCTCCTCCAACTCTTCCTCTTCTTCTCGTCGGCTTTGTCTTATTTCAACTCCTCCTCCTCCTTCTCATCTTCTTGTTCTTCTTTATCTTACTTCCCTTCTCTTTTCCAAGTCGTCCTCCTCCTCTCGCCTTCCTATCTATCTGCTTTCGAAGCCTCCTTGAAGTAAGTTAAATAAAAAAACGAGTTCTGATGACTTTATTCATAGGACTCGATACCCCACATGAGAGGTAAACGACCACATAAAAATAAAGAGAGAGAGAGAGAGAGAGAGAGAGAGAGAGAGAGAGAAAGATAACAAGATAGAGAAGAAAGCACTTTAAAAATACATAATTTCTTCTTCTTTCAAGACTAATAATAGCTCCGCCACAGACCATCCCTGAGGTCAAATGCTTACACCAGGCGCCAGTCCTTCTTCGCTCGACATCCTTCAGATAAAAGGATACCCTAAAAAAAAGATATACTCTGAAGTTAAAAAAAAAAAGAAATCCGATGTTCTCCTATATCTCAGCCTCCTCAAGTCATGTCGAAGATGTCACAGGATGTCGATCAGGAAGCTGAAGCTCATCTTAAGCCATGTAAGATTGAGTTCATTATTGTACTACACGTACGAGTAAGAGGTTCATTAAGCAAAGGGAATTTCTTCATTTGGGACAGTCCCGGACTCGTTCGGTGTGGTTGACCTCATTTGAACTCGAGTGGTTCTTTGGAGTGGATGGGATTTATGTGTGCGTATATATATATATATATATATATATATATGTACATATTATATATATATATATATTAACTTTTTCACTGAACTATTTCATTATCTAAAAAAAAAAAAAAAAATCAGTTGACGAATAAAGGACGAACGACTGAAATTTAAAAAACATTTTCTTCCAAAGCAAACACCGATATTTTCTCTCTGGATGACAGGCTTAAGAATTATGCGTTGTCTAATGTTCTTTCGTTAAATATTTACTTGGTTATTTTCCGATCTTTCTTACCCTTTCCCCCTAGAGGAAGAATAAGAATAAAAAAAGATGATGATGATGATGATGATGATGATGATTCTTTTATATAACGATAATATCGCTGTGACATCTGTCTAGCCAAACTCTAAAAATATTCCGATTTTAACGACACACTTCCACTATCTAAATTATACCATTAAATTATGAGGTGTCAAGTTAGACAAGATTCCTCCTCAGACGATAAAACCGAAATACAATGGTTTGGGCTTTAATCTTGCTTAATCGATGTCTTTCATTTCAATATTGTATATATATATATATATATATATATATATATATATATATAAACACACACACATCATTATAATTATCATAATTCTATCATCATTACCTTTCTTATTATTACTATCAAAAGCGATGATATCATGATCATTATCTTAGAGACACAAGTCAGCCGTCAATAATTCTGATGCATCGTCGCTTCTGGCCGACACTCATGCCATTTTTTCCTTCATACAAACCAAAACTAAATTGCCTTTTGTTATCATAATTGATAGTGACAGTATCAAATTGCGCCCTCGCCATTTTACTCGAAGTCTTCGTATCCACAAAGATAAAAATGACAGTCTCCTTTCACTGTTAAATTCCACTGGCTTTTTAAATGAATGTTTTAATGATTCTATGATTCTGGATAACTTTAGGCGTGTGAGGTAAAGATTTATTAATAACC
>BOPN01001865.1:105000-107500 GCA_017312705.2 Penaeus japonicus
ACCCCATCCCCCCATCCCACTCCCCCCCCAATCCACCCACCAACCCTCACCCCCCCCCTCCCCCTCAAAAAAAGAAAAAAAGAAAACCCCACCAGCGATCTCTTAGTTTTCAGGATCCATTTCAGGCGAAGAGCGGTCACGCCCCGAGCTTTACGTAAGACAAAAGCCTCGAGTTCAAAGAGGATAGACGATTGGATCCTCTTTCTAAGACGCCGAAAGCTATTGTTAAGAGGCATTTGGTAGCCCATTGGAACCCTGATGATTAATGCTATTCTGCCTACTGTCTTACCCGCTCGGCCGCCCGGTTATCGCTCTGTCCATGGATATTAATTTTGTTTCTCCTCTGTTCGCGAAATTGCTTTGCTAATCTCATGTTATGTCTTTTGGGTGTGGCGATTTTTATTTTTATCGTTTTTTTTTATTATTGTATATCTTTTTGTCTTCTGTTCTTTAATTTTACATGCTTTCAAATCTTTGAAAGTCATGGTATGTCTTTTTTTTCTTTCTTTCTTTTTTTTTTGCATTTTTTTTTCTTACAGTTTGACAATCATGGCTGAAAGGGTTAGTGTTAAATATATATTTCTTTCTGAAGCTTGAGCGCATGCAATTTCAATGACAGAAATTATACTTGAAGCAATAATAACATTGAGGAGGATTTAATGGATATTGAGGAAGGGGATGATGGCGGTGATGGCGGTGGTAACGGTGGTGGTGGTGGTGGTGGTGATGATGATGATGATGATGATGATAATGATGATGATGATGATGATGACGGTGATAATGATGATGATGATGATGATGATGACGATGACGATGATGGTGATGATGATGTTAACAATAACAATAATGAAAAGTAAAGTTAAATGAATTATGACAATGATAGCAACAATAATGGTGATAGCAAGATGGTAATGATTATAGCAACAGCAGCGACAATCATAATGACAATAATGATAATGATGATAATGATAACGATATCTCCATCACAACATCATCAAGCACTACTACTAATCTAAACATAATGATGTGATATCGAAAATGATAATGATGATAATAATACCAACAACAAGTTGATCATCATCATCATCATACAACTGCTGATACTAAATATAAATAGTCTCATTAACATAACCATCACCATTAACTCCTTAATTATCTCTATTAGTATAAATATCATTATAATCATTTTGGTTATTATTATTTTCTATCCTTTCTCCGTTATCAATAGTGTTGGTATTCTTGTTTGCGTTGTTATCGTGATCACCATTATATGAATCATTATAAATAATTCAACCATCATGTTATTACTGTTATTTTGTTCTTTTGTTCTTTCTGTTCTTGGTAAGGTTAGGTTTGCTGATCATGCAGTCAGTATTGTCGTTTCCATTATTGCTGTTATCATTATTATTATGATATTATCATTATTATAATTAGTAGTAGTATTACCATCATTATCATTACTATGATTATTATGATCATTGTTAGTATCATTAACAGTATTATATTTAACATTATCATTATCATAATCATCATCATCTTATCCATCATCAACCTCGTCTTCACATCATTATCATCATTAATCTCATTGATATTATTAACAATTCATTATCATTGTCATTTCTATTTAACAAGATTTCTGCAAAACTTATGGTATTAACATGATAGTTGTTATTATCATTACCATATCACCATATCATATTATTACTATCAGTGATATCATTGCTGAGTGGAACCATTTATTTGTACTCAAGAAAACCATTTATTAAATCTATTAATCTTAAATAGGATTTCCTTATGATCAAAAACATAAATCATCATACAAATCGATGTTGCATGATATAATACCATTCCCCTCCATGATGCAACCATATGAGGGAAGATACTGCAATATGCATAAAGTTATATGAGAGTATGCACTAATAAGTAAAGTATATACCTCCGCCAAACGTCTAAATATGTCCCTGAGTATAAATGCATCATATTTGTTTATGTACGCATATACATACACCTGAGAGTAATGTCTTCATTTCCAAGATGTACACCCCATGTTTTCTTTCTAATGTATATATAAAGAAAACTTACGATCCAGTGTCCATCACTGGGTCTCCTCGCATGTGTCAGAGTTCAAGATACATATGTGTGTTTTATCATAGAGAAGAAACATGTTTTCCCGCTGGGCTGAGCTAAAGCAAATACAGATGCCAAGAGGTGCGGTCTGCCTTGCAAATCGACATTGACATTCTATAGACACGGAATGATGGTTGTTGTTTTTTTTATTTTGGATTTTAGGTATGTTGTTGATAGTTTCTTTGGGTTGGTTTGTTTTTTGGAATTATAAGAATGGGGTTTTTATTTGAAAATAATATAAAAGTTTCCATATATTGTATTTGTAGATGCTGCAAACAAACATAATCACACACTCACATGCACACATACACATCCACATCCACACGAACACGCAGACACACACACACATATATATATGTGTGTGTATATGTGT
>BOPN01001865.1:117500-125000 GCA_017312705.2 Penaeus japonicus
CATCATCATAAAAAGTGCGATACCTATTACACTAGTTTTTCGTAGCCATTGTTTTAACTTAGCGTTTGAATCTCGAAGGGGTGTCCTTGAAATTAGTAAGCGACTGAATATCGAAGGGTGTCCTAACCATCCTTAGAGTTTGAATAATAAAGGGTGTAGTTGTAAGTAATTGGCGTTTGAATTTTGAAAGGCATACTGTAGTTGTAAGTAGCTGGTGTTTAAATCCTCAAGGGGTTAGTTGTTCGTTTGGCATTTGAATTTTGAAGGGCATAGTTGTAAGCAACCGACGTTTGAATTTTATAGGGTGTAGTTGTAAGTAGCTTGTAGCTGTGAGTAATTGGCGGTTGGATTTTGAAGAACATGGTTGTGAATAGCAGGTGTTTGACCATTGAAGGGCGTAGTTGTAGGCAATTGGCGTTTGAATTCTGAAGGGCGTAGTTGTAAGTAGTTGGTGTTTGAATCTCGAAGGAGTTTTTTTTCTTTATGCATGTGTCTGTCCACGTAAACCGAGGCGCAAGTGTTTCCTTCTGTTTTAAGACTCTGACCCTCACCCGGACAACCCAAACACTCGCCTCTCCTTCCCCACGCTAGCGAACGCGACCGATAATTCCGAGGGTTTCATGAATATCTATTAGCTGGGCGAAGTGTTCTCCCGTGAGAGCTGGGCAAATGTTTGTCCGAAACGTTTGGCGACGACTTATACGGCCTTCAGCGTTTTGTTTCACCTAAAGTAATATCGTGAGAGAGATTTGCTTGTGAAGAGGGTCATCTTACTTTGCACGCCCGTGGTTTGTAACTCCACCCGACAAGTCAAACAACCATGGGTGTTAAGTCACTCTTTATTCCTTTCACACTGTCGAGGGCTTCGTGTTACACCTCACCCTTATACTTAGGGTCTCGTAAAGTCACACTTATGCGGTCATCAGCTTGAGAAAGGAGCCCTTCAAAATACAGCTGTGTGAAAAGGGGATTTTAAGGGTCCATAACGGCGTGGCATCTTTGAAGGCTGGCTACAGGAGTTTTCTTGTATCTCATTTTATGTAACTTTTAGGACGCATTGAAGGTAGATCAGAATTGAAAAACTTTTCAAAAGACCAGATTCTATGGTGATTTTAGAACCCTTTGTAACCGTTGTCAGATTTCATATATTTTTCCTTTCTGTTCATCTTTGATTACTCGTGTCTCTTTCACTCTGCATGTTGGTCATCACCTCACCTGTCATCCGTTGATTCACGTGTCACTCAAGCGTCACTCCAGCTGTCATTTGTCATCGCATCTGTCACTCGCTTCCACTCTCCTGGCGTGGATTTTTTTTGCCGTTTCAACTTGATTCTGTCATCTCAAGTTGCTACATCATGGCATAAGAAAAAAAGAAGAAAGTTGATTACTATTATGTCAAGAATAACTATAATGATAATAAATTCCATAGAACAATACTCATGCCTGTAATAACACTTTCTTCATGCATGTATATTTGAATGCTTGTAGGTCCTTATATATGTGTGAGTGAATGTGTGTATGTGTGTGTGTGTGTGTGTGTGTGTGTGTGTGTGTGTGTGTGTGTGTGTGTGTGTGTGTGTGTGTGTATTCATACGTTTACATAATTATAGTTATAATCTTATTCAAACAATTTTGATAATGTGTATGTTTAAACACTTGTTCAAGAAAATGAATACATTAATTTATGTCTACATGCATATATGATAGATTTTATTATAAAACCGAGTACATACATAAGTTTAAGTTTAATTCTTACCATGAAATTGGGCTGTATTTAAAAACGTCCTATATCAAGAGATGATCTTATGATTTGAGTCACAGTTCATTGCATATACAAGACTGAACTTTATCCATGTGGGTTGATCATTTTTCATCCTTTCATTAGCTCGACATATAAACTAGTTTTTTTTGTTGTTATATCTCCTTTTTGTGACGATAAACCAAAATGAAAATTAGGAATCGACACACCCTTTTCTAGGTAGGTTTAATACGTGTTTGAATAACTACGTAGTTATGGAGATCGAATTTCTTTACTGATTTTTTAAAAGATATCTATTATGCGTCTGTGTCTTTGCATGGCGTCTGTGTTTTACTTACTTATTGATATATCTATTATTATTGTCTTTTTTTTCAGAGTGGTGGAGGGTTCTTTTTTCATCTACCATATATCTATCTTTTCCTTTCTCTTATTTCCTTTATCCCTCCCTCTATCTATCTATCTATCTACTTCTCTCTCTCTCTCTCCCTCTCTCTCTCTCTCTCTCTCTCTCTCTCTCTCTCTCTTTCTCTGTCTCTCTTTCTCTCTCTCTCGCTCTCTCTGCTTCTCTCTTCTTCTCATTTATTTTAAACCAATATCCTTAACTCAGTTTAGCTGATTAGTCGTCCATCTGCTTGTCACACAACTAAGAACCAAAATATACTTTAAACCTGTATATCTATCTGCCGGTCCCTCTATCTATATCACAGACACAACCACCCATCCACCCCCACTCACCCCACCCACTCACTCACACACACACACACACACACACACACACACACACACACACACACACACACACACACACACACACACTCCCTCGAATGCGTAACAAGGCTCAAGGCAGCGTTAAACCTTTAATGGCCTGAAATCCCCGTGCTCATGTAACAATAAAATTTTACAGCTTCCTTCGCAGACGTCTTGGTGGCTATTGTATCATGGATTTTAAGAATTTCTCAGGGGCTGTTGATGTATAAAAGAGAAATAAAAAAAAATACATACAATAGATAGTTGATTTGATTTCGTTCCCTTTTTTTCTTCGTGTATACCCGACTTCCAAAGTTGATCAGAAAAACGGTCCGCCATGATGAAAATCGTGCATATCTAACACCTATACAATCACTACACGCAGTCAAACGCAGCGCAAATCGTGACTAATTCCAGCTGGGAAATTAATCTATAAAACCTTGATCGAAGAAAGATGGTGAAAAAAAATAAGAAAAAAAAAAATACTAAAAAAGCGTTGCTGTAAGCCCATACACCCGCTCATTCTCCACCTTAAAGAAGCTCTCAAAGGGCTATAAAAAGGACGGCTATGCAGGCTCGTTACCATAGCAATCCGGACGAGCACAAGGACGAGCACACACGCAGACGTAGCGAGCGACTCAGGCCGTGTCAAACACTATAATAAAAAAAAGAAGAAGCAAGGGTAGAGGTTCTAGGAATTTACATATCCATCGCGCCCTTGTTGCGGCCTTATACAGCGGAGCACACAATTCCTAAATCAATATCGCTTATTCTTTGTTGATCGAGGCTGGAGGGGCTACTCCAGCTGAGGCTTGAGATGATCTTGACTGCAGTGGATGGGCTGGACCCGCCGCGGACGCCTCGCATATCATAACCCGTCAGGTGATGATTCGCTCTCTCTCGCGCTCCCGCTCTCTCTCTCTCTCTCTCTATCTATCTATCTCTAACCTCTATCTATCTATCTCTATCTATCTGTGTGTGTGTGTGTGTCTATCTGTCTTTTTTCTCTCTCTCTCTCTCTCTCTCTCTCTCTCTCTCTCTCTCTCTCTCTCTCTTTCTCTTTCTCCTCCTCCTCCCCCTCCTCTTTTTAATACCTAACTAATTATTCTCCTTCCTCCCTCTCCCCCACTCATCTATTTTTTTCTTCTTCGATGAGAATTCTAGACCTCACATCTTCTCATTCTATCTTCGGATCGCAAATCGCAAGCACAGAGCCAGATCAAAGGTATCGCAAGGCCACGGTATGCACCCCCCCCCCCCCTCCCCGCCCTAACGAGTAACGCACCTCACCCTTCAACCCCCCTTCCCCCTTCCCCCTACGTTCATCACCCTGCCCTCCCCCCGCCCCCCCTCCCTCCCCTCCTCCTGCACCACCTCCTTAGGCTCCTGCTTGCCGTCTTCGCCTCCGATAGATCAGAACGGTTATCGTCCCTGTGGTTCATTACCATATAAAGTGAACTCTGGCATTAGTGTGGCAAACTACCTGTAGCTTCTCTCTTGCCCGCACCCGATGCTTCGTGGCGTGGAACTTGGTAGGGGGGCATTAGATGGGGGGAGGAGGGAGGGAAGGAGGGAGGGGGAGGAGGGAGGGAAGGAAGGGAAGGAAGGGAGGGAGAGAAGGAAGGATAGGAGGGAGGGAGGGAAGGAAGGGTAGGATTTAAAAAAATCAAATTCAAAAGCTTTATTCCATAAATTACAATGGTTATTCTTAAACCAGAAGAGAAGGAAGGGAGGGAGAGAAGGAATTGTAGGAGGGAGGGAGGGAGGGAAGGAAGGGAGGGAGAGAAGGATGGGTAGGAGGGAGGAAGGAAAGGAAGGGAGGGAGAGAAGGACGGGTTGGAGGGATTGAGAGAAGAAAGGGTAGGAGGGAGGGAGAGAAGGAAGGGTAGGAGGGAGGAAGAGAAGGAAGGGATGGAGAGAAGCAAGGGTAGGAGGGAGGAAAGGAAGGAAGGGAGGGAGAGAAGGAAGGGTAGGAGGGAGGAAGAGAAGGAAGAGCGAGGAGGAAGGTGGGAAAGAGAAAAGGGTAAGGAGAAGGTAATTAATAGGGCAGGAGGAGGGAATGGAAGTATTTAAAGTGATAGAAGATTGAAGAGGAAAGGGGAAGAGGAGGGGGAGGGGAAAGAGAGCAAAGGAAAAGAAAATGGAAGAGGAAGTAGTGGAAAAGGGAAAGAGATAGAGACTTATCAGATGAAATAGGGGGAATAGAGGGAGAAAGGAGAGAGAGAGAGAGAGAGAGAGAGAGAGAGAGAGAGAGAGAGAGAGAGAGAGAAACAAAGACAGAAAGGGCGATCACACAGAGGCAAGGAATGGAGAGAGGAAAGAAATCAAGGGAGAGAGGAAAGGGGAAGGGGTCATCAGCGTCGCAGGGGAGGCAGAGGAAGAAGGGGAAAGAGGGATTGCATACGATCAGACCAAATCTTGGTGTGATGTCCAATTCTCGATGTAAAATGGGCTACCTCGGAGACCGGGGTTCTGTCAGTTCTGTTTATTTTCTTTGCCTTTGAGATCGAGTGTCGTAAAAGTTACATGTTTGTATTTTAAAAGATGTCTGTCACATGTTCCAACAAAATAAGATAGATGGATAAGAAAGGGGGAGGGATATGATAGAGAGAGAGAGAGATCAGTACTAGTGAATTATCATCTAACCTCTGTCACTCCTTTCCTCTCAGTCTATCTATTTATCTATCTACCTCACATATTTCCTTCGTCCCTTCTTCCCTCTCATCCATTCCACTCCCTCCTCTCCCCTTCTCTTTCCCTGTCACCACACCCACTCCACTCCAGTCAGCTCCCCTTCCCTCCCTCCTCCTTCCTCCCTCCCTCCTCCTCCTTCCTCCTCCCTTCCTCTCTCCTCCTCCCTCCCTGTCACCACACCTACTCCACTCCACTCAGCTCCCCCACCCTTCCTCCTCCTCCCTCCCTCTCTCCCTCCCTCCCTCCTCCTCCTCCCTCCCTCCCTCCCTCCTCCTCCTCCCTCTCTCCTCCCTTCCTCCATCCCTCCCTCCCCCTCCCTCCCTGTCACCACAGCCGCTCCACACCCACCCAATCCTTCAATCCCATCCCCACGAAGACAATCAGGGACTTCCTCCTGCGCGCAATCTCCGGCAACGAGCGCGCCCAAGGGAGGCAAGCACCATCCTTCAGCCATTTGTAACATCAGCCACATACTCCTGCGGCGGGTCCAGGAGCCCTCCCTCCTCCTCTTCCTCCTTCTTCTCCTTCTCCTCTTCTCCTTCTTCTTCTTCTCCTTCTCCTCCTTCTTCTCCTTCTCCTCCTCCTCCTTCTCCCCCTCCTCCTCCTCCTCCTCCTCCTCCTCCTCCTCCTCCTCCCCCTCCTCCTCTTCCTCCCCCCCTCTTCTTGCTCTTCCTCCTCCTCCCTCTCCCCATCTTCCTCCTCCTCCTCCTCCTCTTCTTCTCCTTCCTCCTTCTCCTCCTCTCCCCCCCCCTCCTCCTCCTCCTCCTAATCCTTCTCCTCCTCCTCCTAATCTTTCTCCTCCTCCCCTCCTCCTCCTCCTCTCCTCCTCCTCCCCCCTCCTACTTCTTTCTCCTCCTCCTCCTCCTCCTCCTCCTCCCACTCCTATCCTCCTCCTTCGTCTCAGGCTCTCCCGTCTTTGTCAACAGGTCATCGTTGTCCTGTCCTCGGGGGATGGGGTGGGGTGGGGTGGGGGGGAGGAGACCTCAATGCGTCCAAGAAGGGTGAAAGAGTGAAGGTGGGTAGGAGTATGGAAGGGATAGGGAGGAGAAGGATATTGAAGGAGGGTGAAGGATGTTGCAGGAGGTTGGCAGACGGTGAGGGATATTGAAGGAGGGGAACGAAGGGTGAAGGATGTTGAAGAAGGACGAAAGGGGGAGAAGGGATACGGAGGGAGAGACAGCAGATCCCATTTCTTGTTTATTGTTTATTGTTTTGATTGAGCGAGGGGTAAATATATATATGAGTGTATGTAATGTGCGTGTGCGTGTGTGTATAAATAGCTAGCTAGATAGATTGATAGATAGATAAGTATATAAGGAAATAAATAGATAGAGAGAGAGAGGGGGAGGATAAAGAATGGGAGAGAGATAGATAGATAGATAGATAGATAAATATAGAGAGAGAGAAAGAGAGAGAGAGAGAGGAGGGGGGAGACAGCTAAAGAGAGAGAGAGAGAGACATAGATAAATAAACAGGTATAAAGTATATCATGTGCTGCATATACATATATATAAAGTGTCTTCAATTAATGCTTCCGCTCCTCTTCTTCTCCATCTTCTTTTTCATCTTCATCTACTCTTCTCCTTCTTCATGTTCTTCTTTTCTTGTATGCCAGAGTTAGCATACATGTTTATTCGATTACTCATGTTGCCGAGTTATGTGCTTGCAAGCACTTTTGATTGATGAGGCTAATGTCTTTGTTGCATATAATAGACACACACAGCTGATATCTTCATATGGGTGCATGTTATGAAAGCTGTATATATATATATATATATATATATATATATAATATATATATATATATATATATATATATATATACATATATATGTATATATATATATATATATATATATATATATATATATATATATATATATATATATATATATATATATATATGCATATATATATATATATATATATATATATATATATATATATATATATATATATAAATATATATATATATATATATATATATATATATATATATATATATATATATATATATATATATATATATTATATATATATATATATGTATATACATATATATATATATATATATATATATATATATATATATATATATATATATATATATATATTATATATATATATATACATATATATATATATATATATATATATATATATATATATATATATATATATATATATACCTTTCATAACATTTCCTTTATATATATATATATATATATATATATTATATATATACATATATATATATATATATATATATATATATATATATATATATATATATATATATA
>BOPN01001865.1:140000-142500 GCA_017312705.2 Penaeus japonicus
GCGCTCGCTCCGACGCCACCTACCCCCACCCATCTTCATCTTGGGAGAGGGGAGGGGTGGGGGGTTCTCTCTTTCCTCCACACCCTCTTCCGTTTCCCCTTCACTTGCTTTCGCCCCCTTTTGCTGTGCCCTCCACTCCTTGGCTCCTCTCCTTCGCTCTCCGTCCCTCCCTTCTCATCCCTCCCACTCCCTTGGCTCATTATTTGGAGGAGTTTCAGCTTTACCTTCTCTCTTTTATTCGCTTTCTTTACCTTCCCCCTTCCCTTTTCCTTCGCCTTTCCTCCCCTACCTCTCTTCCTTCGCACTCCGACCTACCCTCTTGGCTCCGTCCTTTGGAAGACCATCACCAGGGGGCTCCATTGCACCCTGTGTACCCTCTCCCCCGGCGCTCTTTTACACAGCGAGGACTTCGGTTCGCCTGTGTTCCTCCGGTTCGCCAACGGGTGCCGTGGGAGGTTCGTTGGTCTATAAATCAACGCTAAAGCAAGTCCTTGTTTCGTGTTTGTTTGCTTACTCTTCTCCTACTTCTCTCGGAACCGCTCGATCTCAGTGTAGAAATCCTGAATACACGGATAATCGTACAAATGCATGAACGCCCTTTGAAATGCTGAATAAAAGATTCATGTTTTTTTTGTTTTTTTTTTTACTTCTTTTTATTTCTCACAAAGTAAGCATAAATGATCGCAAAAAATAGCATAGGAGATGGAGATCTTATCAGGTTCATTAGCGAAGAAGCCCGAGGGAATTTCCAAATATGGATCACCTCTCTCTCTATAATATTTTTTTCTTTCTATATCAAACTTTGCACTGTTTGGTATTCATTAGACACTCCGACTATAAAGGTTTATGATATTCTTCATGATGATTCTTTGATTAAACTGATCATTCCGCGTCAACATCTGATCCGACTAAATGAGCAGTTTTGCATCTTACGGCCTTGTGTAATCAGAAAGTTCTCGTATGAAGTTTCAATTGAGGAAAATAACCAAGATATATATTAGTTTATGCTTATTTATACGTCTGTTAAGTAGATAATAGTTATGTGAATACTTGCGTGTGTGTGTGTGTGTGTGTATGTGTGTGTGTGTGTGTGTGTGTGTGTGTGTGTGTGTGTGTGTGTGTGTGTGTGTGTGTGTGTGTGTGTGTGTGTGTGTGTGTGTGTGTGTGTGTGTGTGTGTGTGTTTGCCTGTCTGCCTGTCTACCTGTATGCATGCATGTATGGATATATGCACTATACGTTTACCCTTAACCACTTCGATTGAGGTGTTGAATCATGATTTGGAGTAACAATTACCGAGAGTTAAGTCAAGCTTTTTGCAACTTAAAGTTTTACAATTGTATTTCGATTTAGTTGGTGTAGTTCTAGACGGCCAATTTTGTTAAATTAATAAATGAAAAAAAAATATATATATATTTATCTATTTTTAGATTATATAAAGCTAGTTTCTTCCTTGCGTTCATGACGTCATATCAACTCGAATAGTATTAGTGTAAATTGATAATGACTTGTTCTGCTGACAGCTGTAACTTATGCGTAATGCCTTCCTTGTATGTAAAAGTATGATTGCTGTAATGTATATAAATGAAATTTTTTATCTCAGGATAAAGTGAATCTCTCTCTCTCTCTCTGTCTCTGTCTGTCCGTCTGTCTGTCTGTCTGTCTGTCTGTCTGTCTGTCTGTCTGTCTCTGTCTCTGTCTCTGTCTCTGTCTCTGTCTCTGTCTCTCTCTCTCTCTCTCTCTCTCTCTCTCTCTCTCTCTCTCTCTCTCTCTATATATATATATATATATATATATATATATATATATATATATATATATATATATATATACATACACTTATCTCTATATATATCATATCTATCTATACATCAATATATATATATATATATATATATATATATATATATATATATATATATATATATATATATATGTTATACATATACATATACATATACATATACATATACATATACATATACATATACATATACATATACATATACATATACATATACATATACATATACATATACATATACATATACATATACATATACATATACATATACATATACATATACATATACATATACATATACATATACATATACATATACATATACATATACATATACATATACATATACATATACATATACATATACATATACATATACATATACATATACATATACATATACATATACATATACATATACATATACATATACATATACATATACATATACATATACATATACATATACATATACATATACATATACATATACATATACATATACATATACATATACATATACATATACATATACATATACATATACATATACATATACATATACATATACATATACATATACATATACATATACATATACATATACATATACATATACATATACATATACATATACATATACATATACATATACATATACATATACATATACATATACATATACATATACATATACA
>BOPN01001865.1:145000-147500 GCA_017312705.2 Penaeus japonicus
TAATAATAATAGTTATAATAATACCGATGATAATACTTGTAATGATAATGATAAAAAGGATATGAAAACAATAATGATGACAATAAACAATCAAAGTAAAAAATATATGACAATAATGATAATAACAAACACTTAACAACGATAATGATGGTGATGATAATGATTAATAGCGATGGTAAAGTAATCAGTGACGATTATTATGATAAGAATTATAATGGTAAGAAATCTAAGAACAATTATTATGATGATAATGCTAATGGTGAGAAACTGAACAATGATAACAGTAATAATGATAACAATAATAATAACGATCATAATAAAAACGATAATAATGATAATAAAAATAATAACACTAATGATAAAAATGTAACGATGATAATAATAATAATATTAATTTTATCTAAAGTAATGATAATAATAATATCGATATCTATAGTAATGATGATAATAGCAGTGATAAAGATAATCATATCAAAATGATAATGATTATGATTGTGATGACAACAATTATTATCATCACTATTTTCATAATAGTTATCATCAATCATTATAACCATAATTGGTATTACTATTATCGTTATATATATATTTTTTTATAATAACCAATGGTAATAAAAATGATAATAAGAATAAAAAGATAATAGTCATAATAATAAAGATGAAATACTTAGCCTCACTATACACTAAAAACAATCCTTTCTCAGCATCATACCTTCCCCTAAATTCCCAAGTGCTGACCTATGCCGCTAGGATATCATGCCACACCCGTGCATAGTTTCATTTCACGCCCTCGAGTCACGCCCACGCCCTCTGTAATGCAACGGTGGGTGTACGTGTCTGCAAAAATCTGCAATGCGTTAAAATCCTAAAAGGTGTGACCAATGCACGATCCCTCATGGCAGATATTTCCTTTTATGAGAAGGAGCGACTTGTTATTAAGGTTAAAACAATAAAAAAGAGGAAAAAGAAAGGTATTTTTCGTTTTTTTATTTATTTATTTTTTTTATTGAGTTTTGTAGATATATATAGGATCTAGTCTTCTTCGTTTCCTTCATTATTGTTGTATGTGCTTCTTAATTGATTATTTTTTTCGCTATATTTAGAATTTGGGAGGATATGCAATCTATCTATCTATCCGTATCAATATCTATGTATCTATCCGTTTATCTATCTATCTTTATATTTATCTTTCTACGCATCTATCTCCCTACATATGAATTAATGACGTACTTATACATATTCCAATGAGTCACACTCATAAATATCAACGTACTAATAAAAAAGAATTGATGAAAATAATACAATAGTAAATGAATAAATAAAACAAAACAAAATAAAAATGAAAAAAAACAAAAAACACAATACACTACCCTCACCTCGTCTCATAGATCAGATCCATCAAGATGAGTATCCAAACCACATAAATATTTCCCCCCTCCCCCTTTCCCCCTTCCCCCCATCCCTCTCCTCCTTCGCTCGCTCCCTCGTTCTCTTTCTCTCTCTCTCTTCTCTCTCTCTCTCTCTCTCTCTCTCTCTCTCTCTCTCCCTCTGATCTTCCTGCTCCCTCTCCCTCCTTCTCCCCCCTCTCTATCTCTCTCTCTCACTCTCTCTCTCTCTCTCTTACCTCACCCCCTCTCTCTCTCCTCTCCCCTCCCTCCCTCTCTCTCTCTCTCTCTCTCTCTCTCTCTCTCTCTCTCTCTCTCTCTCTCTCTCTCTCTCTCTCTCTCTCGCTCGCTCTCTCTCTTCCCTTTTTTTTACTACTCCTCACGGACGCAGATCGATGACCACATAAATGCAAAGTGACAGAAGAAAGAGCATAAGATCGAGGCCGAGTGAAGGGGGGAGGGGGGTTATAAGGGAGGGGAGGGGAGAGAGAGAGGGGTAGGGGGTTGGAGGGGTGGAAGGGTTGGGATGGGGATGGGGATGGGGAAGGGGAAGGGGGTGAAAGGGAGGGGAGATGGGGAAGGTGCAGAGGCGAGAAGGAGGGGGGGGGGGGGGGAAGAGAGGAAGGAAGGGGAGGGGGAGGAGAGAGAGGGATAAAGTTGGGGGGAATGAGTGGAGGAGGGCGACAAGAGCGAGTCAGAGGGGTTGCACGAGGGGAGGGAGGGAGGGAGGGAGGGGAGGAGGGGGTAGGGGCGAGAGAGGGAAGATGAATAAGGGGAGGGAGAGGGGGAGAAAAGGGGGAGAGGGGTTAGTGCCGAGAGAAGGGGGATGGAGAGGGTGCAGAGTCGACAGGAGGGGAGAGGGGAGGGGAGGAGGGACAAGAAAGATTAACATTCAAGACGGAAAGCCAATAATAAGAGGGCGAGATTGAGGAAGAGGAATGCAAGAAGGCCGCGAGTCTCCGGAGATGGAACAATGTGTGTCAGTTTTCTTTTTTTCTCTCTTTACATTTTTTTTCTGTGTCTCTCCCTTTCTATCTCCCCTCTTTCCTCTCTCGCTTTATCTCTCTCTCTCTCTCTCTCTCTCTCTCTCTCTCTCTCTCTCTCTCTCTCTCTCT
>BOPN01001865.1:165000-167500 GCA_017312705.2 Penaeus japonicus
AGCCTCCCTGTCTCGGGGTCAAACACGAGTGACGGAAGGTTAACAAATTGCTAGGGAGAGGGAGAGAGACGGAGTAGGGCTGGGGATGGGGTGGGGGAACGGGTGAGGAGAAGGATGGGGGTTTATAAGATGAAATGGGGGGGGGGGGATGGAGGGGGTGGAGGATAGAAGGAAGGGAATGTATGATGAGGAGGGGAAGAGGGGGAGGATCGATGGTGGGGGGGCTAGGGAGGAAGAGGAAGAGGAGGAGGAGGAGGAGACAGTATGGGGAGGTGAGATAGAAGAGAGAGGGATGAGGAATAGGGGTTGGGGGTGGGGTTGGGAGGTTGGAGGGGGGTGGGTGGGTAGAACTATGAGATAAGAAGGAAGACATGAGGGAGAGAAGAAGGATGTGGGAAGGAGGAGGGAGTTAGCATATAAGAGAATAAGGAATAAGAGCAGATAAAATGGAGTGTTGGAAAAGGGAAGAAGGGTATGAGTTTAAGAATAAATAGAGAATATGGGAGATAAGGAGAGGATAATGATATATAAAAGTTGATAATATATATGATAATTGGAGGGTGAGGGGAAATTGGTTAGAAAATAGGAAGAAGAAACTGAACATAGGTGCAGGGTAGTTAAGAGAGTTAGCACCTGCCATTGATTAGCAAGTGTGAATTTACTGATGTTGAAGAGAAGGATTGCATAAAAATCACTGCTTGAACCTGCTTGTGCTGCCTAGTAGAATATCTGTGTTGGTTATTTATAATTTGTTTTGCTAGTTCTATTTTTATTTTCATTTATTCATTCTGTTTGTTCCTTTATTTTTCACTTTCCTTGTTATTTAATCCTATTTGTTTATATCCATGTTCAATGATTTTTTTTATTTTTGCTTTTTTGTGGCTTAGCTTGGGATTTTTTTGTTTTTCTTTTTTGATAAATTCTGATTTTTTTTTTTTTTTTTGCTTGTTCGTAGCACTGCCCTTTGGTTGTCATGACAACCTTATATATTTGTATTCAGTTGCATTTTTGTGATATAACTATTTTTCTCTTTTGTTTACTTGGCATCATTATTTGTTTGTATGTCATTGTATATCAGTCTCTCATTGTCCTTATTTATCTATACACCTGTCAGTATGTCAATTCAACCACCAGTCACATCTTTAAATTCAACCTTTTAATTATAAGTCACCTCGTAAGTGATAATTATTCGATGGACTTAATTATCTTAATTGTTCACTTTGTTGTTTTTTTAGAATGACTGATATTCTATAGACTCTTAGATGGAGCCTATAGATTGCTTAGTTTACTCTTAGATTCCACTTTACTCTTACACGGACACAGATTACTTACTATTAGGTTACTCTTTACTCTTATTGCTCTTAGATGGAGATTCGTAAATTAATCAACTTCCTTTATAATATATCCTTTATTCTTATAACTCTTAGATGGAGATTCTTAGGTCATTCTTTACGCTTCTTACTCTTAAATGGAGACTCTTAGTTCACTCTTTACGCTTCTTACTCTTGAATGAAGACTCTTAGTTCACTCTTTACGTTTATTACTCTTAGCTGGAGACTCTTAGGTCATTCTTTACGCTTCTTACTCTTAGATGGAGACTCTTAGGTCACTCTTTACGCTTCTTACTCTTAGATGGAGACTCTTAGGTCACTCTTTACGCTTCTTACTCTTAGATGGAGACTCTTAGGTCACTCTTTACGCTTCTTACTCTTAGATGGAGGCTCTTAGGTCACTCTTTACGCTTCTTACTCTTAGATGGAGGCTCTTAGGTCACTCTTTACGCTTCTTACTCTTAGATGGAGACTCTTAGGTCACTCTTTATGCTTATTACTCTTAGATGGAGACTCTTAGGTCTTAGGTCATTATTTACGCTTATTACTCTTAGATGGAGACTCTTAGGTCTTAGGTCATTCTTTACGTTTATTACTCTTAGATGGAGACTCTTAGGTCACTCTTTACGCTTATTACTCTTAGATGGAGACTCTTAGGTCACTCTTCATGCTTATTACTCTTAGATGGAGACTCTTAGGTCACTCTTTACGCTTATTACTCTTAGATGGAGACTCTTAGGTCACTCTTTATGCTTATTACTCTTAGATGGAGACTCTTAGGTCACTCTTTATGCTTATTACTCTTAGCTGGAGGCTCTTAGGTCACTCTTTATGCTTATTATCCTTAGCTGGAGACTTTTAGGTCTTTCTTTACGCTTATTATCCTTAGATGGAGACTCTTAGGTCACTCTTTATGCTTATTACTCTTAGATGGAGACTCTTAGGTCTTAGGTCATTATTTACGCTTATTACTCTTAGATGGAGACTCTTAGGTCATTCTTTACGCTTCTTACTCTTAGATGGAGACTCTTAGGTCACTCTTTACGCTTCTTACTCTTAGATGGAGACTCTTAGGTCATTCTTTACGTTTATTATTCTTAGATGGAGACTTACAATGCTTAGCCCTTAGACATCGTCAGCGAAAACTCATTTAGACTAATGATCAAATA
>BOPN01001865.1:178358-180858 GCA_017312705.2 Penaeus japonicus
GGCACGGCGAGGGCTCTGTTTATGACGGGCGGCTGCGGGTGTGAGTAAGTACCTGCCGTGTATCGTGGTCTTGTGGGTGTTGTTTGTTTGGGGGGAGGGGGTGTTTTGTGGGTGTTTATGCGTTTATTTGTTTACGTGAGTTTGCTTTCTTAGATGTCTCTCTCTTTTTTTTCTTCTTTTTTTTAAAGAATTTTCGTATATGTGGTTTTGGCTTGTATTAGTTAATTTGTCGTATCTGTGTATGGTTAGATCTATGTGTAGTTGTATGCATGTATGTCTTTCTACCTGCTTAAGTATTTAAGAGTATGAAAAGCGTGCTTTCGATATCAAACAACTAAAACAACACCAAAATAAAAAGCGGGCGAAAAAAAACATCTTAACCACCATACTAGTTTCATAACGAGTAATCACAAAAATTAAGAAAAAATAAATAAATGAATAGATAGATAAAATAAAAGTAAGAGAGAATAAGAGTCAAAAGATAAAAAAAAAAAAAAAAAAAAAAATCCCAGATACGTAAGGTACAGTAAACAGACCCCTTTCGTTTTCTCTATCACACCTTACGTAATGAAGGTGTCGAGACCCATGAAGTTTCCCGATTGAGGACCATTTCGTCCCCAAATTTGAGCAATTCCGAAACCACTTCTCTCGAAAGCGGTTTCATATATAAGATCAGATTCTAAGATAAAGGTTTCAATTCGTTCTAGAAATGATCCTAATCTGTGCTGGCGCGGTGGGGGAGAGGACCAAGGTATTTATACTCATTGATTTCTCTCTTTATCTATGTCTCTCTCTCTCTCTCTCTCTCTCTCTCTCTCTCTCTCTCTCTCTCTCTCTCTCTCTCTCTCTCTCTCTCTCTCTCTCTCTCTCTCTCTCTCTCTCTCTCTCTCTCTCTCTCTCTCTCTCTCTCTTTCTCTCTCTTTCGCTCTCTTTCTCTTTTGTCTATCTCTATATATACTAATCTTTATGCAGTGTGTATCTACCCCTCTTTCTCGTTCTTTCTGTTTGCCTTTCAGTGTGTCCTGCCGTCTGTCGTTTTCTCTTTTTATGGATTTATTCTATTATTTTCTCTCTCTCTCTCTTTGAATGATGGATTAAATATACTGGAGTATATTTCCTCCTATGATTTATCTGCTCTCCGCCCCCCAATCCCCCCTCCTACCGCCATCTTTTTAAGTAAAATTATTATACAGAACTTGCAATCCTCTCATGCATTTATGTAAATAGACGTAGTAACTATTTGTGTAACCCCGGCGTCTCCTCGTGAGAAAATATAGAATTTTCTTTTTTCTTTTTTCTTTTTTTTTTTTTTTCTTTCCTCGCTAAGGTACAATTTCTCTCGGCTCACGTCAGAGCAGTCATCAATCATACGAACTATCTGACGTTGCCAAAATGCTTCGATTTAGCGTTTTCAAGACAATATATTTTTTTTTTTCTCCTCTGGAATGTTATTGTGTGGGAGAAAATATGGAGAAAATAAACAAACATTCCCACAGACACAGTAACGTGTATACATGCAAACAACATTAACACCCACCAACACACACACAAACACAGTAGCGTGTATACATGTAAACAACATTAACACCCACCAACACACACACAAACACAGTAACGTGTATACATGTAAACAACATTAACACCCACCAACACACACACAAACAGAGTAACGTGTATACTCGTAAACAACATTAACACCCACAAACACACACACGAACACAGGCACATACACGCATCCATGCATCCACAAATAAGTACACATAAATGCGTTAAAAAAATACGTAAAGGGTAAGGCGTACCGTGTGGGTATGCTTCATTATACAGTATTATATATTTTTGGATTTCTTTTTACCTATCTGCCTCTCATTTAGTGCAGCCCAGACACCCAAGCCGCAAAAAAAAAATAAATAAAAAATAAAAAAAATAAAATGCCTGAGAACATTAGAGCTTCAAATTTTGGCAGGGAATTTGCCGAGCGTTTATTAGCCCCATGTCTTCCTCTTTATCTACTCTCTCTCTCCCTCTCCCTCTATCTGTATCTATCTCTATCTCTACCTTTATGTGTGTGTGTTTGTATAGACATCTATGTGCGTCTACATATATTTAAAAACATATTTGTGTCTTTGTGTTCCCAACCTTCCATTTCTCTTCCTCCCTTTCATCTGGACTTTCCTCTCCCTATTTTTGTTACTTCCACCCCTTCTTTATCCCATAATAGGATCAATATATTGAGGATGAGGGAAAGAAAGTGAATGTACTTTGCATGGTGGTGAAGATGGCACTCAACTGTGTGTGTGTGTGTGTGTGTGTGTGTGTGTGTGTGTGTGTGTGTGTGTGTGTGTGTGTGTGTGTGTGTGTGTGTGTGTGTGTGTGTGTGTGTGTGTGTGTGTGTGTGTGTGTATGTGTGTGTGTGTGTGTGTGTGTGTGTGTGTGTGTGTGTGTGTGTGTGTGTGTTACATTATTGCTGGGAATCGTTAGTTTATCGGGAGATTTTGGTCCT
>BOPN01001865.1:208358-213358 GCA_017312705.2 Penaeus japonicus
TCATTCAAATAAATGGCGTGTTTTCCACCTAGCAGTCTTTTCAGACGTAAAAGTATAAACAAATAGATAAATAAATAGATAGATAAAGAGGACGAGGTCTCAAGACTGGTTTTGTACCAATTACTGTTTACGAAAATGATTGGCGTAGAAATGGTATTAGATGATCAAGTTAGTAATGGTTCTAAAACAACCGCGATTATAGACAATATTTTATTATCGATAATGACGTAAAAACAGAAAGAAAAGTATGAGAGATCTATTCATGGCGAGGTCACAGGGGGCGATGAATTTAATATGATGATTACGATGTTCAAAAAGGGTTTAAGAGAAAAAGGGCATAACAATAGACTATGGAAAGGTAAGAAGATTAAAAGAACGAAAGAACATCGACAAGAAAAACAGAAAATGAAAAAGAAGAAGAAGAAGAAAAACAACGACTAAAAAAGAAAAGAAAAAAAAAAAGCTTTAAAAGGAGAACACAGAAAAAAGATGAAAGAAAAACAACGACAAAGTAAATAGAATAGCAAAAGCACGAAACGATAAGAAAAAGATAAAAAACACAGAAGGGGATGAAGTTGCAAAAAGAAAAAAAAAATCGAAGAGGGAGAAGGAAGCTTTTGATAATAAGAAACGCATAATAAACGCCCCTTTTCCGATTTACACATTTTCCACTTATCGGAGAATTGAGAGCCTCAGTAAAGAAGGGACTTGACCGGGAAAAATTACGTCACTTGCATTCTAATATATTCCGGAATAACGAGGATGGGAGGGGGAGGGGGAGGGAGGGAGGGGAGAGGGAGAGTGGAGTGAGAGACGTAAGGAGGGAGAAAGAGAGGGGGGCGAACGAAGGGAGTTAGAGATGGTTGCGGGAAAGAGAGCGAGAGAGAGAGAATGGGGAAATAAACAGGGATCGAAAGAGAGAGAGAGAGAAAAAAAAAGAAAGAGAGAGAGAGAGAGAGAGAGAGAGAGAGAGAGAGAGAGAGAGAGAGAGAGAGAGAGAGAGAGAGAGAGAGAGAGAGAACTGCAACCCCACCTACCAATAATGACCCGTCATTGACCGCCAGACCAATCACGTGCCTCCACTTTACCTAAACGGCCAATTAGACGCCGGTATTATACTCCTCCCCCCTCCATTCCCATCCCTCCCTCTCCCCTCCTCCTGAGCCCAACCCCGATGCCCTTCCCTGCCCCTCCCTGCCCCCTCCCCACCAACTCCCTTCCCCCTTCCCCCTTACTCCATTCCCCATCCCCTCCCCATGCCCCTCTCCATCCCTTGCTCCGTCCACCTGCCGCATGCCCCTCACTCCCTTTCTCTCCTCCCCCTTCCCCCTTCCCCCCTCCCATCCCAAACATTACACTCCACCCCCTCTCCCTACCTCTCCTACCCCCTCTCCCCTCCCCCTCGAACGTGCAGCCGATCGTAGTGGCCCGAACCTCTCCTCCGACACGGCCTCTACGTGTTCGTTTATGGTTTACGGGATTTTAAAAGAAAAAAGAAAAACGAAAAAAAAAAAAAAGTTAAGTACGCGGCAAGAGAAGACGGGCCGGGAAAATTTCGGGGGGAGGGGGAAGGGTAGGGGGTAGATACTTACGAGGAAGGTGGAAGAAGAGGAGGGTGAGGTAAAAGAGGGGAAGAGGACAGGGAGAAGAGGAGAAGGAAGAGGGTGATATTAAAGAAGAGGAAAGGAAAGGAAGAGAAGGAGGTTCACATAAGAAATATGTAAAAGGAAAGGAAGAGGTGAAGAGGAGAATTGAGAGAATGGGAGAGGAGAGAAAGAGTAAAAGAGAAAGAGCAGATTAAATAGAGAGTGAATAAGGTAGATGGAGAAACATGGAGGGAAGAAGATAAGGCGCGAGAGATATCGCGTGACGAAGAAAGAAAACAAATAACAATGAAAAAGGAGAAGGAAGATAAGCGAAATGAAGTGCGAAAAGGGAAGAAATGAAATGGAAAAGAACACCCTATCAGTAAAAACAATATTCAAGACAATGAAAAAGAAAAAAAAATGGGGAAAATTAAAGTGAGAAAGGACACAGAAGATGAGAAGAGAAAACAAATGAAGAAAGAGAGCAGAGAGACAGAAAGAAAGAAGAAAAAAATAGAAGAATGATTTAGAGCAACAGAAAATATGAATTAGACAGAGAAAGAAAAATAAAGGTAGATATAAAGAAATTGAAAAGAGAAATAGAGAGAAAGGAGTGACAGAGAGATATGAGGAAAGGAGAGAATAATAGAGAGAGAGAGAGAGAGAGAGAGAGGTGAAGAATAGAGAAAACAGAGAGGGGAGAGGAAATGTAAAAAAACACCGACAGAGAGAGACAGACAGAAAAGGGAGAAGAGAAGAGAGAACACACAGAGAGAGAGAGAGAGAGGAGTGACAAAAAAAAAAGGAAAAAGAAAAAGAAAAAAAAGAAATAGAAAGAGAGAAGAATCAAGAAGAGAAACCAAGAGAGAAAAGGAAGAAGACGAGGCAAGAGAATCAATCGTAGCGAGGAGGATATTAGAGAGCCTTGCAGAAGAGAACACACATTACGTGCGAGAGTGTTTATTGCGAATGGGAGAGGGGGGAGGGGGAGAAGGGGAGGAGGGGGAGGAGGGGAGGAAGTGTCTGAAAGCGAATGTAGAATTGAATAATGTATCCACTTACTTCATTCTTTTCCTCTATCAGATAGTTTATTTCTCTACCTGTGTATGTCTGTATGAGTGTCTATATATATCTATCTGGCTGTCTATCTGTCTGAATATCTCTAAGGATAGGCAAATATTCGTAAAACACACTCTCTCTCTCTCTCTCTCTCTCTCTCTCTCTTTACCTTTTTCTATCGCTCCCTTCCTCCCACTCCCTATTTCTTTTATACTTTGAACACTTTCATTCCCTCGTTACGTCGTTATGCCCTTCGCTCATTCACTCATTCATTCATTCACTCCCTTCTCCCCCTTCCCTTCCTTCTTCCCTTCTTCCCTCCCTCCCTCCCCCTTCTCTCTCTCTCTCTCTCTCTCTCTCTCTCTCTCTCTCTCTCTCTCTCTCTCTCTCTCTCTCTCTCTCTCTCCCCTCACTCTCCCCTTCCCTCCCTTTCTTCCTTAGTCTCGCTCTCTCCAAAATAATCTCATCACATCTCTCTATATACTAATCTTTAAAACAATAGATCGCTGCGCTGTCCCCCCGCGCTTCATCTACGAGGGCATCTACCGTTTTCCTCCAGCGCCCTCACGACTTCAAAGGTCAAAGGTCAGAGGTGAGAGAGTGACCTGTTCTTCTCGTGGCCCTGTGGGTTATGTGTCTCTGGTGGCCCCTGTGGCTTTCTTGGCCTTAAGGCATGGAGGGATGGTGGGTTGGGTGGGTGGGTTGTAGGGAGGGTGGGATGGATGGGTGGGTGGGTGTGTGGGTGGGATGGGTGGGTGTGTGGAAGGGAGGGAGAGAAGGAGGGTACGTGAGAAGGTTATAGGGACGAAGAGAAGGAAGGGTGGAAGGGAGAGGTGGGTTGCAGGGAGGGAGGGAGGCAGAGAGAGAGAGATAGATAGATAGAGAGAGAGGGGGGAGGGTAAGATACAAAGCGAAGATTGGAGAAAGAAGGCAAAGCGACGAGAAAGAGATTGAGAGAGAGAGAGAGAGAGTGAGAAAGAAAGAGAGAGAAGGTTGAAATACAAAGCGAAGATTGGAGAGAGAAGAAGAGACAAGAGAAAAAGTGAAAGAGAGTGAGAAAAAGAGAAAGAGAGAGAGATAGATAGAGAGAGAGAGACAGAGAGAGAGAAAGAGAGAGAGAGAGAGAGAGAGAGAGAGAGAGAGAAGGTTGAAATACAAAGCGAAGATTGGAGAGAGAAGAAGAGACAAGAGAAAAAGTGAAAGAGAGTGAGAAAAAGAGAAAGAGAGAGAGATAGAGACAGACAGACAGAGAGAGAGAGAGAGAGAGAGAGAGAGAGAGAGAGAGAGAGAGAGAGGATGAGAATGAGACATTCAGACAGGAATATAGACAGGTAAATAAAGAGACAGAAAGGGGATAGATGATTAAAGAAGGATAAATGATTAGAAGAGGGAACAGAAGGATAGATGGAAGGAAGGACATTAATGACAATAGATGAGAAACAGTAGAGAATTGGAAGGAAAGAGAGAAAATAGATATGCGAAATTATGAAAAGAAATGAAAGCAAGCAAGAAAAAAAATATGACAGAAAGTCAGAAAGATTGACAGACAGTCGGAGGTTGACAGACAGTCAGACATGCGGAGGTAGACGAACGAGAGAGGAGGGGAATAAAAAATAGAAGCAGATAATCTCAGTCTTACCAAAAATTTTAACTGTTCAACTCGTCAGCTGTTCGCATAAAAATCAGGTTGAAAATGGAAGAGTGATAAAAACAGGAAACAAAAAGACAAGTGTGCGTTTGTCTGTGACGAAGGAAGAAAAAAAGGAAAAGTGAATGGTATGCATGTTCGTAGGTTTTACTATTATTGCTTTATGTATGTATGTGTGTGTTTGTGTGTTTGTGTGTGTGTGTGTGTGTGTGTGTGTGTGTGTGTGTGTGTGTGTGTGTGTGTGTGTGTGTGTGTGTGTGTGTGTGTGTGTGTGAGAGAGAGAGAGAGAGAGAGAGAGAGAGAGAGAGAGAAAGAGAGAGAGAGAAAGAGAGAGAGAGAAAGAGAGAGAGAGAGAGAGAGAGAGAGAATCTGTATAACAGATAAACTAGCAGATAGATGCAGGATACTGTGAATAGATACATGCATCCGCCCTAAGTGGTTTCACGATGTGTCTTTATCTCCGTTTGTCTAACAACCCGATTAAACATGCACCTCACGCCCCAGATGGAAAAATAAAAGAGGAGGAAAGGGAGAAAGAGGGAGATGAACAGGAAGAGGGAAAGGAGGCAGAAGAAGGAGAAGGAAAAGAAGAAGAAGAAGAGAAGAAGAAAACAAGTAAAAGACGAAGACGAAGAGGAGGAGGAAGAAAATAGGAGAAGGAGGAGAAAGATGAAGAAGAGGAGGAAAGGGAGAAAGAGGGAGATGAA
>BOPN01001865.1:218358-220858 GCA_017312705.2 Penaeus japonicus
TTTATCTATCTGTCTATCTGTATATCTACCAATTTACCTCTCTCTCTCTCTCTCTCTCTCTCTCTCTCTCTCTCTCTCTCTCTCTCTCTCTCTCTCTCTCTCTCTCTCTCTCTCTCTCTTTCTCTCCCCCCCCCCCCTCTCTCTCTCTCTCTCTCTCTCTCTCTCTCTCCCCCCCCCTCTCTCTCTCTGTCTCTCTCTCTCCCTCCCCCCCTCTCTCTCTCTCTCTCTCTCTCTCGCACATACACACAAGCAAGCAATTTTCAACCAATCCTATAATCGACAAAATTTGTAGTTATTGCCCCCACAAAATAATGGACACTAGAAAAGAACATTAAGGTCAGACCTGTGAAAAAAAATGTAATGGCAAACTGCATTACACTCAATATATCCCGTTAAGGTTAAAATCATCTACCTTTTAGTAAGTGTACATTTTCCATTCCACAAAATGCTACAGAGGGTGCATGCTATATATGTTTTTTTTTTATAATCACGGCTGTTGTAATTATGTCGTATATATTTGTTCTACGTATGCATGCATGACTTTATGTACAAACACGACTATTCCAGGCATTTGTATAAGCTAAATATATATCTTTTGCAATTCTGTCAAATATTGGTACGGTCTGACCTTTTTTTTTTTTTTTTTTTTTCTTTTTTGAGTCAGACATTTTAAAAATGATCTTCTCTACTCAGATTGACAAAAGTAAAAAAAAATAAAATAAAATAATAAAAAAAACACATAAACGGATGATTTTCTTCTCTGAACGCTGGAGGTAGTCTGTCTTTTTTAAGAAAATAAAATCCATGTTTTGAGTTTGATACTCTTGTCTCCTCCATATGTGTGTGTTTATATATATATATATATATATATAGATATATCTTTCTCTCTGTGTGTGTGTCTGTCTGTCTGTTTCTGTCTCTCTCTCTCTCTCTCTCTCTCTCTCTCTCTCTCTCTCTCTCTCTCTCTCTCTCCTCCCTCCCCCTCTCCTCTCTCTCCTCTCTCTCCTATCTCTCCTCTCTCTCCTGTCTCTCCTCTCTCTCTTCTCTGTTCTCGCTCTCCCTCCCTCCCTCCCCCCCCCCATCCCTCTCTCCCTCTCCCTCTATCTATTTATCTTTCGCACAAACTCAGGTCTGTAATTCATAATTAGATGTATGTAAATTCATACGCGAAATCCATAACCTTAGTCCATAATCATAAAGTAAACATTCCTGTATAAGAATAATGATCAGATTAACGCTGATGCTGAGTATAATCATTGTGATGATAACAAATACAAGAAATTTGAAAAAAGATCAAAGCATTTTTAAGCAGATACCATTCCTGATAAAACCCCTTTATTCGCACATATTCATGCACGCAGACTGTATTCATGTACACAAATAGCATTCATGCAAGCAGTATTTAGAGGGACAGAAACACGACGGAAAGCTATTAGAGTCAGGCAGATACAGTGCGCTCGCCATATGTGAAATATATTTCCACTTTCATCATTCAAAAGAAAACAAAAAAAAAATCCTCACCGTTATGGCCCCTCCCACTAAGGTCAATAAATACGCATATGGCTAAATAAATAACGGAAAAGCGAATAAACATATAGATAGATAATGAAATAAAAACATCATCACACAGATTCATCACTATCACGTCACCATCATCACACAGATTCATCACTATCACGTCACCATCATCACACAGATTCATCACTGTCACGTCACCATCATCACACAGATTCATCACTGTCACGTCACCATCATCACACAGATTCATCACTGTCACGTCACCATCATCACACAGATTCATCACTATCACGTCACCATCATCACACAGATTCATCGCTATCACGTCACCATCATCACACAGATTCATCACTATCACGTCACCATCATCACACAGATTCATCACTGTCACGTCACCATCATCACACAGATTCATCACTATCACGTCACCATCATCACACAGATTCATCGCTATCACGTCACCATCACCACACAGATTCATCACTATCACGTCACTATCATCACACAGATTCACCACTATCACGTCACCATCATCATCAACTTTGGCCCTCCTGGTGCAACGTTTGGCGCGCGCGGCGTTGCGGTGTTGCACGGGCTGGTAACGGAGAACAATTCCAAATTAATAATGTACCGACATCAGTGTTAAAGCCACCTGTTCATTCACGGTGTAATTGGAGTCTCGTGCTTGATGCGATGGCCTGTGTGTATGATTAATGCGGTGTGGGTGTGGGGGGGAGGGGGGGGGGGTTGGACGGTGGGGAAAATGGGTTTGGGGGGGGGGGGGAGGGGGGGGGGGGGCTGCGGGTTAATCAAATGTGAAGCTGCGATGTGTCAATCAAGCTGGTTTATTCATTAATCTATTTTTATGTGCCTAAATATGGTGACATTGCCAGGCTCTGATCGCTATATTGAATTGGCAGGTAAGGGTAATGATACTAACAGTGAAATGAATAATGTTGATGATGGTAATGATAGCAATAGT